>CAUYQU010093411.1:0-63047 GCA_963574635.1 Cheracebus regulus | reverse complement strand
CACCATCACCTCCATCTCCTGGGTTCAAGTAATTCTCCTGCCTCAGCTTCCTAAGTAGCTGTGACTACAGGTGTGTGCCAACATGCCTGGCTAATTTTTTGTATTTTTAGTAGAGATGGGGTTTCACTGTGTTAGCCAGGAAGGTCTTGATCTCCTGATCTCGTGATCTGCCCACCTCTGCCTCCCAAAGTGCTATGATTGCAGGCATGAGCCACTGTACCCAGACTGAAATATAGTTTTAATTTCTTTCCCTCTTAATTAGTTATATTACCATGCAGATCTCAGTAAAATTTGGCTCCTTTGAGTTTCCCTCCCACCCTCTGATGTAGGTGCTAATAAGAGCGGGTCGATAGCACAAAGGAAGAGAAGAGTGTCAATCCTTGAAAAGTTGACAAATTCCATTCAGTTTATGTGATCTCAGAGATTGACTTTTTTTTCCATCTGTTTTCAGATCTGTCACCATTGGGATGATAACCTGAGGACCCCCACTGGAAATCTCCAATCTTTTGAAAAACCTGGAAGTGAGGAGTGTGCACGGATGCTGAATGTTTGGGAATGAGAGGATGAGTGAGTGAGGCTTGAAAACACACCACATTGAAAATCCTGCCACAGCAGCAGCCGCAGCCGCCAACAGCAGCGCTGTTAGTGAGCTAAGTAAGCACTGACTTCGTAGAAAACCATAACATCGGCCATCTTGGAAAAGAAAAAACAATGGAGTTACTTATTTTAAAAAAAAGAGAGGAAAAAAAGAAAGCTATCTCTTCCCAGGAGAGGCTAGAAGTAGCTTTTCTGTCTTTTGGCTGGTGCTGAGTGGAATGACTGGTTTGGGAGAGGAGGAGGGACTGGGTTCAGCTGTGGTGCTTTGTTGTAAAAGGCAGCCTGGCCTTTGCTACTGAGGAGAAAGATGGAGCCTGTGTCTCAAGCCCACCTTCGCTGTACCTTTGCCACATGGTACTGTATGCTTGCCGGCTAGAAGGAGGGTGAGGGATTTTTTACAGTCTGAGAATGAGTGTGTGTGAGTGAGGCGGTATCCACATTCTCAACTTCAAGTCATTGCAGTTTCTTTTTCCCAGAAAACAAGGGGTTAGATGTTGCATTTCATAAAAACTAACCGAAGTTCTGTCTACTGATGCAGCACAAGAGATGTAAAAAACAAACAAACAAACAAAAAAAGAAAAAGAAAAAAGAGGAAAGACGCTCTTTAGGTTTTGTTTTGGTTTTTTTGTTTTTTGTTTTTTGGTTTTTTTTTTTTAATTATTATTGTTACTCTAGGGAAAACACTGACGAATGGTCAGAGCTCCTAACCTGATCTTTTCATCAAGGCGCCTTTCCTAATATGGTTCAACTGTGAATGTAGAAGTGGGGGGGAGGGGGGAGAAAAAGAAAACTCTGGCGTTAGAGGATATAGAAAAATAAAAGTACAATTATTACAAATAAAGAACACAGACTTCAAAAACAAAATAAGTCAGAACCCAAACAAACCAAAATTTAAATGATCAGAATTGGCAGCACAAAGAAAACGCCCTCTCCTGACTTGTATTGTGGCAGTCTGAACGCCCCCAGAAAATTGTGCCAAAGAGTTTAGAGAAACAAATACACGATAAAAGTAAACACACATACACACAAAACAGCAAACTTCAGGTAACTATTTTGGATTGCAAACAGGATAAATTTAATGTTCAAACAATCTGATAAAATAACCGTTTGGAAACTGCTTGGCTTTCTGTTCTTTTATTTGATTGACTACGATGCGGTATTGGTCTCTTGCTGCACTTCAAAATCAACCAACAAAAAGAAAAAATTGTGTGTGAATACACACACTAACTAGAACTCTTGTGATGAAAATGGCACTTGAAAAAGGTTATATTTTTCCACTGAATTTGAAGGTTGATAAAATGGTGTCAAACTTCCCCCTGGTCACACACTTTAATATTTTTTTAGAAGTGTGATGTGGTATGATTACCATAAATCAGACTTTAATTATTTTCCCTTGTACAAGGGAACAGGGCACCCTGAATTTTAGACTCAGCAATAAGAAGGGATGTTGGTGAGCTTTGATCCTCTTGGTTTTGCAATTGTTAGAAGTTTTTGCTGGCATTTTGAATATGCTGCTTTCAGAAAAACCAAGGAAGTTTTAAAAATTGCTTCCTGGTCCTTAGAGGACTAAAAAACAAGATCCTCATTCCCACTTTCATTTCCACTCTAGCAGAAAGTATGGGCTTGTGTTTTTCTCCAACTTGTTTATATCTTCCCTTCCATGTCCAAGCCTTCCATTCATAAGTGGGATTGGCTCAGTTTTGCCCATCCATATGGCAGCATCTCTAATAGCTCTTGTACAGGGTATCAGATATTGTGCCTTTTGGTGCCAGGTTCAGAGTCAAGTGCCGATCTATGAACCAGTGTACAAAAAAAAAAAAAAAAAAAATATCCAGGTATTTGAAGGAGAGACACTCCATTGTGAATAAAGAGCTCATACCAGCTCCTAAGCCCTATTAAGAAGAGGTGTGGTCCTCTAATGCCTTGTTTCCATTTCAGTTTAAGAGTGAGAATGATGTACTAACCATTCCTGATTATTAGATAGGGTTGGGTCAGGGCTTAGGGAGGGGGCAGAAATATTGGGGATAGAAAAAAATCTGATCATTCCTCAGTGCTACCCATTTCTGTCCTGTGTGGGCTGCTTAGCTAGACAGCAGGAGAATAAAGTACACCGAGAACCATAATGAAAAAAACCTTCCGTGTGTTTTGTCATGTTTTGTTCCAGGGAAGCAGTCGATGAGTGCTGTTACTAATGCTTTCTCCCAGAACCATTCAGTGGTGGAGAGGAGGAAATGGGCTGGTTGAATGTGGTCTTGGTGCCTTGCAGTTATTCTGCACTGGTTATGCATTTAATCCTCCTCTTTTCTAGTTTTTGTTAGTGGATTTTTCATAGTCTGGGTATTTGTCCTTAAATCAATTGTACCACCTAAGGTAACTGGATGCAAAATGCATCCTGTCCACTCACTGTCTGGGCTTTCCCCACCCTAGTCTTGGCACATTCCTTCAAGAATGTAGTTACCGTCTGCTTGGGAAGATGTCAGTGCAAATGTGAAGAAAATGGGCATCGGACTAGGCTTTGGTTTGCCAAAAAGTGGCAGCTGCCTATATCAATTACATTTATTTAATTTTGCTTTTCATTTTTCCCAGTTCTCAGCCCCCCCCCCCCCCCCCCCGTTGAAATGTTGCAATTTTTGCTGTCAGAGGCAACTGTAATAATGCCTTAGGGACTTGTGGAGAAAGGGAGGGGAATTGCTCAGCATAGTGTTTTAACTTTCAGAACCAAGCAATCTATTTATTCTAAGAAGTGTGTTAGTCTGACTTTAAGAGAAATTCAAACTCCATCAGCTTTTGATAGCATCTTGGTTTTTGAAACAATTCAGTCTGTAATTGGCATTCAGAATGCCCTTGGCATGCCAGTCTGTGTGATGGCATTTAAGACCTGTAAAACACTTGAGCCCAACTCGATTAACCAAAACCAATAACCACCACCTTTATCTTCTAAATAAAGTCCGCTTTATTTTTATTTTCAACATCTTGCTGCTGCCTTTTTTTTTTTTTTGTCCGAAATGGTGCCACCTCCATGGAGGTGAAGTGGTTTGAAAGAAGTTGGAATGTGTGGTGAGAGGGGTGTGTAGGGTGTGTGTGTATGTGTATGTGTTGAGGGGAAAGGAAGGATACATTTTGAAATGGACTCTACATAGTATAAGGTGATATAGATGAAACAGTGTCCTACAAATGAGATAGGGAAAAAGTATACATGGAGGAGGTTTATGTTTGTGGAGAGTTTGAAGCAGTAGCAGAGACTGTCCTCTGCTTTATGTCTATTTCTCAAGCTAATGTGTTGTCTAATGGATTGTCCAAAAGTTGGCTATTCACTTAGTTGTCATCATGTATTTCATTTGTACTTGCATCCCCTCTCCCCCACATCCCCACCCCCACCCCCTGCCCTGCCACAGAAACTTGGAATGAGCACTAGTTTGGGATTTAGGAGACTGGGCCCTTTCCTTAACCCTGCTGCTTATTAGCATAGTGGCACCTTCAGGCCAGTTCATGGAAATACACCCTTTCTTTGGTGTATTTTGTTGAGCAAGTTTATGTTGAGCAAGCAAAATGGCTGTAACCTCCATGTGGCCTTTCGCCTTTTCTGATTGTACATCCTGTTAGAAACTTTTGATCATGCATATCCCATGTGTTTATAAATTATTTACTTGGACTATTATAACCACATACTGTGTAATCATAAGATAAGAGAAAGTAGAAAGCAGATGATAAATAGAAGTTCTAGTATTTATAAATCCACTTTGGAGGTTACTGAGTTAACAGAGAGTAACTTGTGATTCTTACAAGACTGCATTAAGTCCTGAACAGCAGTGATTCACTGAGAACATTTCTCCACTGAAGGTGAGATTTGAGAAAAGCAGTTCATCAAATGGCAGAGAAGGAGCGACTGCTCCCACAAGGAACCCCATTACCATATACCTGCTCCCAAAACAAACACTCAGAAATATACAGTGCAAGCCTGCAGTCCCACCTGGCCTCCACGGTCCCAGGTTGACCCACCTGAAGTGAAAAATCGTAAACACAGATTTTATGTTTTAATTTGTACAACAGCCTTAACAGTCAGTATTCCTGTTTTACTGATGAGAAAGGAAGGGCAGAAAGATGGACTCATCAGACCAAGGTCACTTAGAGCCAGAATTCAGAGCCAGGTCTGTCAAACCAAGACCACATTTGCCCTGGACAGATGCTGTGAACCTCTTAGAAAACAGAAGTCCGTATTGCACATATTTAGGATGCCTCATCCATTTCCTTCCCAGCACTATCTGAAAGTATATTTTAAATTTATTGATTTGTTGCCAGTTTCCCCCAGTAAGTTCCCTAATGCAGTGACCTTGGCTACCTTATTTAGTATGCGCAGCTGAGAGAGCGCCTGACATATAGTAGACTTTCGATAAATATTTGTTGAACTAATGACATGTCAGTACGGTTCACAGAGTTCCTGTGATGGCATCACTTAGCCGTTGGCGGGCAGAGCACCCAGAAACCTAGGAATGTCAAGAGCCGCAGAAGATGGGTTTCTAGCTCTTGTCTGCTGGATGACTTCAGGCCAGCCTCTCAACCTTGGATTCTAATTGATGGAATAGGAACAGGATTAGTGAATAGTCATTATTTACATGATCTTTTTATGTACTTACACTGGCCCTATAATAAGTGTCCTTGGTAGAGTAATAAACTTAATTTCTATCAACACTATAAGGAAGGCACCAGTTTAGTCCCATTTTACAGAAGGAAATGGAAACAGGTTAAGAATCTTGCCCAAAGTCATGCAGGCAGTGCTAACCTTTCAGACTTACACCTCAAGGCTACACTGTGTACCAGTGTTGTAAGTGAGCTTAGAGATACCAGAGAGAACCCTGGATGAAGGGTTTTTGGAATTCAGTAGCAAAGCCATTCTGTCTTAATTCTACAGTAAGTCCCATTATTAACCTTTGGTAACTGCCGGACTTAATTCAGTGTGTGAGTGTGTGTGTGTGTGATCAGCTTCTCTCCTAATAGAATTTGAAAGTGTGTGTGATCAGCTTCCCTCCTAATTGGAGTTTGAACCAAACCATCTCCCTGCACTTCTGCTCAGTTTTCCCTCTAAGCTGGAAGCTTTTGGGAACCAGGGCTGGGGCAGACAGGCAGTTGTTGGTGCTTGGTGGCCAAAAAGGCCACTAGGCTGCTGAGTAAGCTCCACATGTGAATTATCCCAACTCCATCAGCTGATCCCATGCACAGCACAGGCAGGAGGCCTTCAAAGCCTGAGCTGTTCCCTCTCCCAGGTGCTCCTTGGCCACAGGTTACCAAGCTGAGCTGTCTTCAGTGTGAAATGTACCATTTTGTCTAAAAGGAAAGTACATCTCAGCTTTGGCAATCAGCATTAGCTCTGGATGCATAGGACAGCCCGTCACCATTTCCGAAGGGAAGAATTCACAAATGACTCTGTGTGAATAAGCTCTTCATAGCAATGAGCAATGCCTGCTATTTTCTGGGCATTGCCCTTCAAAATATTTGTCTTTTGAGTATGACCTTGGGCAAATTCTCCAACTCTTCTGATTCTCTATTTCCTCTTGTAAAACAGGGATCCCGATGAAAGATAATGCATATTTCCTCCTATAAAACAGGGATCCTGATGAAAGATAATGCATGGATTAATTAACCAATCAATTAATGGCCAGGTGCAGTGTATACCTGTAATCTCAGCACTTTGGGAGGCCAAGGTGGGAAGATCACTTGAGCCTAGGAGTTGGAAGACCAGACTAGGCAACATAGCGAGACCTTGTCTCTACAAATAATAAAAAACACTAGGCTGGGCGTGGTGGCTTACACCTGTAATCCCAGCACTTTGGGAGGCTATGGCAGGCAGATGAGCTGAGGTCAGGAATTTGAGACCAGCCTGGCCAACATAGTGAAGCCCTATCGCTACTAAAAATTTAAAAATTAGCCAGGGGAGGCTGAGGCAGAAGAATCGCTTGAACCTGGGAGGTGGAGGTTGCAGTGAGCTGAGATCATGCCACTGCACTACAGCCTGGGTGATAGAGCGAGACTCTGTCTCAAAAAACAAACAAAAACAATAGCCAGGCGTACTGAGAGGATGAGGCAGGAGGATCACCTGGGCCCAGGCGATCAAGTATGTCGTGACCTGTGACCGCACTACTGCACTTACCAAACAACCGTTTACCTGTCAGTGTCTTAAGACTTTGGGGATATAGCAGTGAACTAAGCAAACAAAGTTTTCCTATGGAGCTCACATTCTACTGGATAATACTTAGTCAATATTCAATAATTCAATATAATTTTTTTTAAATTCTGTTTAGGAGATAGAAATGAACATGGTTGTGGAGCAAAATGAAGCACATATGGAGTTATAAACAAAAAACATTCTATTCCCTCCCAAACCCTGCTAATTCAGTTAGAGGCTCTGCATTACCTCCACAGGAATTTGGGGACTTGGTGAAGGAATGTCTTTCTACCACTACCCTAATCTCCAATCTGATGGAAGCCCTGCAGCTGCAGTGGGAGTCCTGGGATGCTTACAGAGTGAATGGCTCATTTTCTAGGGTCTGGAACTGGAGGGTGAAGATGGCACCCAGATCCTACATTGTCACATAGGGCTAATCAATTTTCCTGCCCGCCAGGTTCCATTTGTGTCATCTGGGTTTTATTTTGATTCAGCCTCTATATTGGCTGTTAATGTCACCTCCTCCTACTCTTTTTCAGGTAAGAAGGGGACAGGAAAGACAAAGTCTTTCTCCAGAGCAAGAGTCATGGGAATGGGAGAGTCTCTCACTGGCGGTTTCCAAGGAAGAAACACTGGCAGGGCCAGCTCTAGGGGCAGGCATTTGCAGTCTCTCCTACCGTAATTGGAGGCAGATCCTCTGTTACCACACCTGTGACGGCCATTTAGAAATGTTTTATAACTCACGCCTGACCGGGCGTGGTGGCTCACGTCTGTAATCCAAGCACTTTTTGAGGCCAAGGCGGGCAGATCACCTGAGGTCAGGAGTTCAAGACCAGCCTGACCAACATGGTGAAACCCCGTCTTAAAAAAAAAAAAAGAATAACTCACGCGTGACCACGGTCCACCACTTTCCCCACTCTTCCCGCCTTGGCTCCTGTCTCACTTCCCCTTTTACCATACCTCCTATTATTGTCTCCACCACAGTGAGCCCTGCTAATATCAGGGGCTCTTAGAAAAGATGCAGACCAATGTTCAGCTTTCTCAGATGAGGAAACAGGCCTAAAGAAATGAAGTAGCTAGTCCTGTCACACTGCCTCATTTATTTATTAATTCAACAAAGAACATACTTTCTTACTCTTTTAAGATTTAGCTTAGCCAGGCACGGTGGCTCATGCCTGTAATCCCAGCATTTTGGGAGGCCAAGGCAGGTGGATGGCTTGAGCCCAGGAGTTTGAGAACAGCTTGAGCAACATGATGAAACACTGTCTCTAAAAAAATACAAAAATTAGCTGGGCATGGTGGTGTGCACCTGTAGTCCTAGCTGAGGTGCAAGCCACCACGCCTGGAAGCTGAGGTGGGAGGATCACCTGAGCCCAGGAGAGCAAGGCTGCAGTGAACCAAAATCGCACCACTGCACTACAGCCTGGGTGCCAGAGCGAGACCCTGGCTTAAAAAATATATATTAAATCATAAAAGCTCATCAAAGGGACCTTCTCTGAATACTGTGAAGCAGATCCCACCCTCCCATTCTTCTCTAGTGCTGCCCCTTGGTGTTTCTTCTCTTTACCACAATTTCCTTTTTCCTTTTCTTTTTTGAAATGGAGTTTCACTCTTGTTGCCCAGGCCGAAGTGCAATGGGGAGATCTTGGCTCACTGCAACCTCCACCTCCTGGGTTCAAGTGATTCTCCTGCCTCAGCCTCCCAAGTAGCTGGGATTACAGGCACCCACAACCACACACCAACTAATTTTTGTTCTTTTAGTAGAGACAGGGTTTCACCACATTGGTTAGGCTGTTCTCGAACTCCTGACTTCAGGTGATTCGCTTGCATCAGCCCCCGCAAAGTGTTGGGATTACAGGCATGAGCCACCATGCCCGCCCTTTATCACAATTTCCAGTGGTTTTACTTATTCATCTTTTTATTTTTCTGACTTCTCCACCATACTGCAAGCTCCACGAGAGCAAGAGACATGTCTATCTGTTAGAGACATGTTCAGTACCGTATTCTCAGCACCCAGCACATAATAGGTATTCAAGAAATCTTTGCTGAATAAATATATAATGAGCAGGTACCAACCCTCAGGGCACCTGAGGGTACGAGGATGGATGGGATATAATTTCTGCTCTCAGAACTACCTGGTAGGAGCAGTAGAACTAGAAACGGAGAATGCAATGAGATCAGGTCCAGATTGGAGGAGGGGGAGGATTTTAGGGCACCTAAACCAGGCCTAATCTCTGTTGGACTTTTGCCACCAACCACTAGAACCAAGGATAGAACCATATGACTGCATCCTGACAGGTGACTCAATTAGGCCCTGAGCATCCGAGCAGCAGCAGGCTGACGAATCACCCCAGAGAGTGTGTGCTCAGAGGGTCCTGGGACCCATTACCATCTCCAGTGAGAGAGGGCTTGCCGGTTGGTCTCATGGGTTCTGTTTGTGGCCAAGTCCATGCTCAGTGAGGGTCCCAAAGACAACCCCACACCTCCTAGCCTAGCCTCCAATCTTTTGCCTGGTCCCTTGCTTCAGAAGAGATCTTGGGGAGTATTAGGGAAAGGAACATCTGCCTAGCCCTTGGGATTAGTGGGGTGACAGATGTCCCTGCTGGTTTGCCTTCATATCTAGAGGAAAGATGGGATCCCTCACGGCTCAGAGAAAGCTAGTGCCTCAGAGAGCAAGTGGCTGACCTGCCTTCCTGTTTTGGACTACAAAAGGGAGCTGGTGCTGGCAGGAAAGACTGAAAGGGAACCCAGCAGGAGGAGGAGGAAGGAAACCAGTGAGAATCCCCTTCTATGAAGAGGAGTCTAGAGCTCTGGCTGGCTCTCCAGGTAGGAGAAGCTCACCTCTCAGTCCAACTTTCTCCCAGCAGTGAGTAAAGATGGCAGCTGCTGCTTCCCAAAGCTCAGAGAGAGCAAGAATCCTTTTCCTTCCATCCTCCCCTTTTGGAGATTCCCACCCCCCCACCTCAGGAGCCAAAAAGGTAGGCTCAGGTTCCCAGCAGCCTTCTCAGCTAAAGGCTGAATCTGCCAAAAGCCCCTGCTCTGATTATCCCCTGCTTCCAGGGTTTGCCCCGCTGTCCACAGAGGATGCTCTTTAGCCAGAGTCCTCCAGGGTTCTCCTGATCATTCCCTACCTGCATGCAGCTAGGCTGACCATGCCTCTGTCCACATTGTTTAACCCACCAGGGAATATTCAAACTGGCTCGTTAACACTTCTTGAATATTCGCAGGCCGTATTTGGTTCTGATCCCCATTATTCCTCCATGAGAGTGCTTAGGTGGGACAAGATCTCCAACTTAGAAAGGTTAAAGTAACTTGCCCAAGGCCACACAGCAGGAAAGTGGCAAAAAACTTGTTTCTCTTGCCTAGCAGTTTGACAGGTGCTCAAATTATCTTTGTGGATAGGGTGAAATATGTTGTTTCTTCATTGCCCTGACCTGTGGGTACTTGTGGGTAGCCGGGAAGTGTGTGCGGGGAGGAGGATTGCTGTCCTTCCTGAATGGAATCTTTGACTCCCTTAGTTCACTCTCACTTCCATAGAAGTTATAGCATGAATCTCTCTGCATCCTGTGTTCAATGTATTTATCACAGCAATGTCCCCTTTTCCAAGAGCAACGAAGAGTAGGTCTAATGATTTCCTTCTCAAAAGCGCAAAGACAAAAAAAAAAAAAAATCCAAATAAACAGCCCCGCTTCCTCCCCAGATATACAGCCCTGAACTAAACAACCCAAACAATCAAAGCACCAGCGGAGCCCCTGCACTGACCGCAGACGCCCCTAACACGCGCCACCACGCCACACTGCGCCGGGAGGCGTCGGGGAGGGGGCGCCAGGGCGGGCCGCGGCCGCCGCAGGGAGCCCGGTGGGCTCCGGGCGCGCTGCCAGGAGGAGATGCATCGTGGGGGCCGCCGCCCCTTGCCACGTGGTGGTGGCAGCCGCGGGGTCCGGGGCGCCTTTCCAGCTGGAGAAAGCCAGAGCAGCCGGGGAGGAGGAGGCGGAGGAGGCGGCGGCGGCGGAGGAGGAGCGGGGCGGGCGGGAGGGAGGGGGTTGGGGGGAGGGGTGGGGGGTGGGGAGAGACCCGGCGGCGGCGACAGGGCGAGGAGCAGAGCGCGGTGCCAGGGGGGTGGGGGCACTGGTGCCCGTTTGGGGAGGGAGCAGGCGGAGGGGGTAAGCTGCGATTACAAGCAGGAACCGGCAGCAGCTGTGAGTCCCCGGCTGAGGCTAGGACTGGGGGAGGGGAGCAGCGACCCGGCCCGGCCCAGGGGGTCGCGGGGTGGGCAGGAGGAGACGGCAGGAGGGCGACGTGCAGCGCAAAGGATGGCTGGGAAGGGAAGGGTCCGGCGTCGGCCGCCCGCATCCCCTCGCGTCCCCCTCCGCCGCCGCTCCTCAGGCCGCGCCGCCCCCGGAGCCCCTTCCCCGGCCCCGGGAGGGTATCCGGGGGCCCCGGGCTCGGTCGGCTGTGGGGGAGGGGGCTGCGTGGTCTCTGCCCCCGAGAGGGGAGGGGCGACAATTTCTGTCGGCCGAGCGAAAGGGGTTTAAAGGGCGGCTCTTAAAGGGGCCGCAGGAGGGGCCTGGGCCGACCCAGGCACTCACCCCTTCCCCAGACGCTTTCCTTTGCGCTCACTAGGGCGCTGGGCCAGGAGAGGAATGCGGATGAAGGAGGCACTGGTGGGAGGGCCCCGGGAACAGAGCCTGGCCAGCGGGGTGGGCACAGCGGGGCGGGCAGGGGTCTGGGGGGTGTGGTGAGCGCTGGCGCGCGGAGCTGGGGGAGGGGATGGCGTGGGAAGGAGAGGGTTAAAGGTGGGGCCGGCCCTACAAACGCGCACACCCTCCTTACTCAGACCCAGTCACACGCGTTTCCCTGGCACTTAGATGGGGCTGTGGGTGGTGGGGGGGCGGATTGGATCGGAGCCTGCCCCGGAGCCCTTTTGCACCCCAAGCTTCTGCAGCCCGGCCTAGGGGCCCCGCTGTCTGAACTCACAGCTCCCCGCTGAGCCCCCTCTCCGGGGCGCACACACGCTCCAGCGCGCGCACACACCTCGGACAGTCCCCTCACGTCTCACGTGACACGCGGCCCGAACGTGCCACCCTGCCCACGCGCTCACGCACGCGTGCACACACACCAGCCTCCCGGTCGCTGTCCCACTCCGTCCCGACGCCCCTGCGCCCCAGAAGGCACTCATTGACTGACACACCTACACTAATTCACAGACGCACACTCCCCCTCACCCCCACACGCCAACCCCAGACACATTCATAACCAGGCCCGAAAGAAGTACACACGCACCCCCTCACTGCCTACTCCTGCTTTCGGGAGGCTGAGTCATTCCTGCCCCCTCGTAGGTTTCCCCATTTCCCGGTGCGCCGGCACCCTGAGACCGCCTTGGGAATTCGTTTGCGTCCCCCTCCACCTAGGCCCCCTTCTACAGTTTGCGCCCCGTGACACTCAACCAAGGACTTCCTGTGGGTCCCAGGTCAGGGGCCAAGGGATCCTGGACGGCTGCCACAGCCCCGGTGCGCCCGGGGGAGGCGCTTCCTTTTCCTGAACTCTGGGATCCTGCTGGCGGAAGCGGGGAAGTTGGGCGGGGGTGCAGCAGAGGGCATGCGGACTGGAGGAGCAGCGGACCCTAGCGCAGCTCTGGGCCTTCCTTGGGGAGGAGCTGGGCAGCGAGGTTTTGGGGGAAGTGAGGCCTGGGGTGGAGAAGCTCTGAGGACCGGGCTGGGCCCGGCTGGGAAGGCAGCCCTCTTCCATCCACAGGTCTCCCTGGGTTCTGGCAGGAGCCTGTCCGTGCTGCCGGCCTGACTTACTTGTCTCTACTTGTCAACACCCTGGCAGCGGGGTCCTTCCTCACCTGTTTCAGCCCCTTTTCCTTCCTCACCTGTTTCAGCCCCTTTTCCCTAAGGCGGCAGAGGATGGGGCTGAGGAGTCTGGGAAGGGGCCATGGGAGTCCCCGCTGAGCTCTGGGTAGGAAGCTTCTGGGTTGCATCTCAGACGGACCAGGGTGTGCGGAGCTAGGGAGGGGGGTACCAGGGACCAGCCGTAGACAGACAGCCCTGTCCACGGTTGCTCCTTTTCTCCCAGGAGGCCCCGTGTGGGCCGGGGCGCAGCAGTCACCATGGAGTCCATGTTCGAGGACGACATCAGCATCCTGACGCAGGAGGCCCTGGGGCCCAGCGAGGTGTGGTTGGACGGTGCCGGAGATCCCTCTCTTGGGGGCGACATGTGCTCCGCTTCCCACTTTGCCCTCATCACTGCTTATGGAGACATCAAGGAACGGCTGGGGGGCCTGGAGAGGGAGAACGCCACCCTCCGCCGCCGCCTCAAAGTCTACGAGATCAAGGTCAGAACGCGGAGGGGTAGGGCACCTGGTAGAGTGTGTGGGGTGGGGAGGGGGACTGGAAATCTGGCAGATCCCAGGAATCCAAAAGAGGGTCCCTCTTTTGGAGGTGCAGACTCTTAGGAACTTGAGGGTCTCCCATGAGAGGTGTGGCTGTTCTGGAGGGGACTTGGTCCTGTCAGCTTCGGAAGGGCTGGATCTGGGATCTAAAACAGATCTGGTTGGTGGGAGATGCCTGCTGGTCCATGGGAATTGGGATCCGACTAGCAAAGGAGGAGGGTCAAGGGTCTGAGGCAGGTTGTGGAGTTGGGGGCACAGCCAGACTGAGGCCTGGGCTGGGCACCTGGGAACATGCTCTCCTGAAGCCCTACCCCACTGCAGTACCCACTGATCAGTGACTTTGGAGAGGAGCACGGCTTTTCTCTGTATGAAATCAAGGATGGCTCCCTGCTGGAGGTGGAAAAGGTCAGCCTGCAGCAACGGCTCAACCAGTTCCAGCATGAGGTGAGTCTTCCAGGCTGGGCACACCCCCTGAGCATCTTGCTCTTGTCTGTGTCTGATACCCATTTCTCCACAGCCCCTAAGATCTGGCCTCTGCCCCTTTGATGAAAGATGGCCAGGTCCTCCCTAAGACCAGCTGCAGCTCCTCCTGCACCTCCATAGAGTGCTGGGGGTGGGGGTGGGGAGGTGCGGGGAGCTCCCCAGCCCCAAGTCCAGTGTGGGACTGACCCTGCGGCGGGCCTCTCTGGGCCCCATCCAGTTACAGAAGAACAAGGAGCAGGAAGAACAGCTTGGAGAGATGATCCAGGCCTACGAGAAACTCTGCGTGGAGAAGAGTGACTTGGAGACGGAGCTGGGGGAGATGGTGAGGCCTGGGGAGCTGGGGGTGCTTGAGTATGTGTAACTGGTTATGTGTGTGCATGTAGTTCTGTGCGTAAGCATTCCAGGCTGTGACAGTATGCCACCCCATGTGTCACACACCGCTTGTGTGTGCCCTGCTTGTGTTCACGTGTATCTGTGAGTGTCCATTTGTTTGGCCTTGTGAGGGAGACTGTGTGCTATCCATGTTGCAGTGACTGTACGCATACTGGCCATGCAGTGGCCTGTGGGAACTTCTGTCTCTGTGTGTGTGTTTGGCTCTCACACTGAAGTGACCCTCTGCCTGTGAGCACTGCCCCTGGGAGGCTGTGAGGGTGAGGGCAGAGGTGACCAGGAGTGTGTGACTGCGAGGATGAGACTGCCCTTGGGTGTGATTCCAAGTCAGGGTGTGGCTGTGCCCGTCAGCAGGTCAGTCAGGAGACAGGCCAGGTACGGTGGCTCACGCCTGTAATCTCAGCACTTTGGGAGGTCAGAGAATTTGAGACCAGCCTGGGCAACATGGCAAAACCCCATTTCTACCAAAAATACAAATAAGAAATTAGCCAGGTGTGGTGGTGCACGCCTGTGGTCCCAGCTACTCAGGGGCTGAGGTGGGAGGATCGCTTTAGCCCAGGAGATCGAAGCTCTGGTGAGCTAAGATGGAGCCACTGCCCTCCAGCCTGGGTGACAGAGCCAGACCCTGTCTCAAAAAAAAAAGAAAAAATTCAGGAGACATGATCTCAGCCAACCCCAAGCCATGACTTCAGTTAAGTTACTTAGCCTCTCAGATGAGTAAGACAACAACAAAAAAAAGTTACTTAGCCTCCATCCCTCCTCTGAAAAGTGGCGCAGATAATCACACCCTCACCAGGCTGTGGTGAGGGTGATGGGGCATCCATGTATAGATGCTTTGCCTTCATAATCACAAATATTTATGTGGCACTTAGGGTGTGCCAGACACTGTTCTTTTCACTTGGTGTACACGAACTCATTTTAATTCTCAAAACAACCCTAAGAGGTGAGTGTGGGACTGTTATCCCCATTTTATGGATGAGATTGGTGAAACCCAGAAGTTCCTGTCATGTATGCAAATAGAAGTTCTGATGTTCCCGAGGAGGGTTGGCCTCCGAACAGGTGACTGAGTGTTCTTTTAAGTGTTCCTATGTGTTAATGACAGAGCAGAGGCTTTAACTTGGCCTTGCCAGGGGCAACAGCCTGCAAGAGCTGCATTTCGGTGGCTGAAAGAGGAGACTTCGCACTCCAGGCCACTTGGAGAGTGGGCTTGGTATGTGTGACCTGGGGCTTCTCCAGACATGGGGAAGTCCTGGGCCTGTGCAGACCCTCACCTGTCTTCCTCTCCAGAGGGCCCTGGTGGAGACACACCTGCGACAGATCTGTGGTTTGGAGCAGCAGCTGCGGCAACAACAAGGCCTCCGGGATGCAGCCTTCTCCAACCTGAGCCCGCCAGCAGCCCCCACCCCGCCCTGTGCTGATCTGGACCTGCACTACCTGGCACTGAGAGGGGGATCTGGCTTGAGTCACGGTGAGATCTCAGTGACCCCAACTTACTTCCTAGTCACCAACCCCTATTTCAACATTACTAGACATGTCCTGCTTACTTCCATCCCATTTGTAATATAGTCTATATCTCCATAATCTCCCCATCATCCCTTCCCCGCTGTCCTCTTACCTCACCCACTATTACCCTAATTTCTCCCCTTCTATCTCGGGCGTTCCTGATCACCACCTCATTGCAATTCCTGTGCCTGCCAGCAGAGGGCGCCCCCACCCAGAGTCCCCCAACTGCCCCTCTCTGGCTGTGACTAGGAGAGGCCCCTGAAGATGCTCTAGACTTAAGCCTGGCCAGTAAGGCCTTCAGGAGCCCGTCTTACTTTTTTTCCTGGCCTCCAGGAAGAACAGAAATGTGGCTCAGCCCATCTTTCCTCACTGCCCTTGTCTGGGTCATCCTCCTTGGTTAGCTGTCCTGGCTTCTCTTT
This sequence comes from Cheracebus regulus, assembly GCA_963574635.1. Lineage (NCBI taxonomy): Eukaryota > Metazoa > Chordata > Mammalia > Primates > Pitheciidae > Cheracebus > Cheracebus regulus. The sequence goes on along the minus strand of CAUYQU010093411.1, from coordinate 47,101 downwards.
TGGATCCCCCATGCTGCATCTACCCCCGTTTCACTCTGTGCTGTGGGAGCTGGAGGAGGCAGCCAAGCCCACCTGATGTTGTCCTCTCCCCCAACAGCAGGCTGGCCGGGCTCCACGCCCAGTGTGAGTGACCTGGAGCGGCGGCGGCTGGAAGAGGCTCTGGAGGCTGCACAGGGAGAGGCCCGGGGGGCTCAGCTCCGGGAGGAGCAGCTCCAGGCCGAATGCGAGCGGCTGCAGGGGGAGCTGAAGCAGCTGCAGGAGACCCGAGCCCAGGTAAATGCAGGGGCCTGGAATAGCCTTTGGAGGTCCAGGACTGGGCCTTCCCCACTGTATACAGACTGGCCCAGGGAACAATAGAGAAGGGCCCTGGCAAGGGTGAGCTTGGGCTCTGACCTCTCCATCTTATTCCTTAGGATCTGGCCTCCAACCAGTCGGAGCGGGACATGGCATGGGTGAAAAGAGTTGGGGATGATCAGTAAGTCACATCGGTAACCCTAACCCTGGTCCACCTAGGTTTGCCTTTTGTCCCTCTGTATTATTTGGGAGACCTCTCCTCCCAGCCCTCAGGGGTGTGGTGTCTGGGCTGCTGTTGCTGTGCGTCCTTCATAGGAAAGAGGTGAGGTTCTTTTTTTTTTTTTTTTCTGAGAGGGAGTTTCACTCTTGTCACCCAGGCTGGAGTGCAGTGGTGCAATCTGCAACCTCCGCCTCGCAGGTTCAAGTGATTCACCTGCCTTAGCCTCCTGAGTAGCTGAAATTACAGGCATGTACCACTACGCCCAGCTAATTCTGTGTTTTTAGTAGAGACGGGGTTTCTCCATGTTGGTCAGGCTGGTCTTGAGCTCCTGGGAGTTGGGGTCCTTGAGTGATTCGGATCTTTTCTTTCCTCTGGGGCCCGAGCCCATCTCTTCTGGAGATGCCGGGGCTAAGTGACACTCAGCTGCTTTGCTGCTGTGTGTGTCCCCTACTGAGCTTTGGGCCTCCGTAGGGCCCCATTTTCTATTCCAGTGACAAAGCCTAGGCAGTTGGGTTCATCCTCCCCTCCCTAGAGAGGAGAGAGAGGTGGTGTCTCTTGGGATTTGTTGGGCCTTATCTGCTGATCTTGGGAGAGTGAGGCTTAGAGACAGGAGAGGCTTCCAGGGGTTCACACAGCCGTGGGGTGGGGAGTTAGAATCTGCTCTGCTGGGGTGCTCCCTGGAATCCTACCAAGAAAGGGGCAGCAGGGAGTGGCAAGGGAGCTGTGTCAGTGGGGAGCTCAGCACTGGGGCCTCCAGGGGGCACTGGGCAGCAAGGGAGGGGTGAGCAGCCGCCCGGCAACAGTGAAGCCTGGTGCCTTTCACATCCGCACCGAACTCACCCTCTCCCACTTTCTGAGAAATAGAGCTAAAACCTTTTTCCGACTAAGTCCTCTCCCTTAAGATGAGCTGTGTGGCACAGACTCCCTACTCTAATGGGAGGGGAAGACTGAGGCCCAGAGAGGGGCAGGAACTAACCCTCCACTGCACAGCAGCATACCCAGCTCCGGGGCTCCAGAGGTCTCCTGCCCAACAGGCTTCTTCCTCATCTTCCTCCCAGCCTCTGGCCAAGTGGGGATACCCCTCTCCTACCTCCCCACCTTAGGGTGAAGGCCTGGGTGGAGCTGTGATAGCTGGGGAGGTGGTGAGAACCCAGTTCGTGGGACTAGTGGGTGGAACTCCTCAGCTAGGCCTTAGTGGAGAGGGTCCACTCTAGCTTGTGGGTGGGTCTTGGGCCCATCATAGCCGTGTGCCCAGACCTGGAACATACACACACACACCACACACACATTCTTGAATCCTAGCTTGCCCCGGAAGTCATGCTGTAGGGCCCTTCATGGGTTGCTGAGCTCAGTCCCCTCTTATCAGACCAGCAGTGAAGCTCCCCAAGTTGGTAGACCTCCAAGGGAGGACGTTCTGGTGGGGCTGGAGTCTGGCTCTTCAGGCTTTGAATCCCAGGGGCCTTTCTTTACTGACCTGACTCTGCTTCTCTGGATCCCAAGCTTCCCTCATGGGCTCAGGGGCCAGTCATTGCTGAGAGACGGGAGAGGGCAGTGAGGCGGTAGGTAGAGGCAGAGAAGGGGCAGTGGCTCCCCAGGGGCCAAGGTTGTGTTGTGTGAGTGAAAGGAAGCCCACCCCGTAAGGGGCTAGGAGGCCACATCATTCACGCTGCCCATTCTGGCCAGAGAAGCCCCTTCCCTCCCTCCCGCAAGGCACTTGCCCTCCTCAGGCCCTTTGGCTGGAGGGAGCTGGGCTCTGCGTGGGGCCTGGCCCCACAGCTTTACCAGAGGCCATCTCCTGGCTCCTCCCCGCCTTCGCTGTGGTTCCGCTCTGCCACAGCCTCCCAGATCTCTGCATCTGGAGCCAGCCAGGCCCTGCTGCCCAGCCACACGCTTCCTTTCAGGCCGGGCGAGCGTCTCTGGATAGCCCTGGTCTGACAAGCGTTAATTCTCAGGAAGTCTTCACTCCCCCGGTAGTTTTATTTTCTTACAAACTCAGCTCCTTTTGGTAATAGGCTGCTTCCCGAGGGCTCCCTCCCCTGTCCTCCCCGCACCAGGAAGCTCAGTCACTTGCTTTCAGCTCCTCTTCCCCACTAGTGCCCTTCTTTCTTCTGCTTCCACCTGACTTTCCAGGCTGGAGGGAGTGTTACAAGTAGGCTTTTCCAGGAGTGGCATGAGTGCCGTGGCTGGATGATCGAGGCTGGGGGTGTGATTGGGGTGAGGAGGAACAGGGTGTGGAGGCTGAGCAGGAGACACACAGTTCCTGAGTCCAGCCCACGCTTAGCTGGGAGTCTTCTGTTACGGCGACAGGTACCCACCTGTCCCAGTCCGGACATCTCCAGGGCAGCCAGTTTTATTGCGGGAGTCCTCAAGGTTAACCCCTGACTCCCAAATCTCTACTAATTCCTTTCCCTGGGTCCTAGCCCCAGCCTCAGCATTTCCTAGTCCCTCCCCTCCCAGCCCCTGGCCCACAAGTTCTAGCCATTAATATTCTTGTGAAAACAGACACCCAGACCCGACAGGGCCAGACCACTACCCTCTAGGGAGCCCAACTCCTGGGGACAGAGCCCAGGGGGACAAATTGCCCTAGAGGAGGAGCCACTGGGGGTCACACAGAGGCCAAAGGCAGTGATGAGGGAGGTGGTGGGAGTGGAGCCCGCCCTGCTCCTGAGGATGCACAGGGAGGTAAAGACCCCTGGGGGCCCCAGCCCAGGTGGCAGGCGCAGCACCCACAGCCCCCTCCTCCCTGGACCCACTCCCTGGCCTGGGGCTTTTGGAGGGTGTGGCTGAGCTGAGAGGGAGGGGTAATTGGGGGGTGCTCCTTGAGGGGGATGATGTTTCTGAGGGCACAGGGGATCTGTGACAGGAATGAGGGCCCAGTAAGGGAGAGTGGGCTCATCTGTGCAGGGTCTATCTAGGAGAAGATGGGGACTCAGTATGGGCAATGAGGAGAAAACTTAAGGCCTTTCTTCCCAACGCTGGGGGCTCAGCACTGCAGCCCGGGCCCTTTTCCGCACCGCCCCCCCTGCCCCTCTCTCCACCCACAAGCCTCTGCGTGGGCTGCGGTTAGTGGTGGGAAGAAGTGTGAACTCGAGAGAGAGGATGGAAACTCTGCACGGAGGTCAAGGGCAGCGTGGGGTGGGTCAGGACGGAAGTCGGAGACCCCCGCATACCCTGAGCATAGCCTCCTGCCCCAGAACCAGCAGGCCCAGGGCCTCCCCCTTCACGCTTCTCACCCTCCCTACTTCCTTTCTTTCAAGTCTCCTTCGGCCAGGGCACCCTCTCGGCGCTCACAGGAGTTAACCCCTAAGTACTTGCAGCCTCGGGGGCTCCCACAGGCTGGTGAAGGGCTCCAGGTGGGTCTGAGGGGATCGTGGACTTTTTCAGCCCCACTCCTTGGTGCTTTGCCTGCCAGCAGGGTGGGGCAGCTGGTGCCGGCACCCTCTCCTTCGATGGGAAATGCCCATCTTCCCTGATTCTTAAACCGAAGTCACTAGGCTGGTGTCTCCAAAAAGTCTCACACAAGTTTCCTCCTTTCTCCACCTGTCTCCTGGGCACTCTCCTGATTTATTTATTATTTTTGTCCATGCCAGACACTATGCGAGCCTGTGTTTGAATCTACAAAATCTTATTTCATTCCTGCAAATGTGATGTAGGTATTGTCCCCCTTTTACAGATTAGCAAACTGAGGTACAGAGAAGTGAAATAATCTGAGAAGTTGAGTAAGTTCAGTGCAGATGCCAAGCAGATGGGGCGATGACACTTCTATGTGTGTTTCTGGTTCAGGGTCTTCAGGTGGAAGGCCCTTCTGTGAAGGGCGACTGTGTGATTTGTTGACCAAACTGGATCACTTTTGAAAGTGAAAGGAGGCACACTGATAATTATGCTGGGGCAATTAGTGTGACCCAGGACAGTCCTAGTCACACTGGGACCTCTGAGTAACCCACCTACATGGGAACCTTGGTTTCCAGGCCTACCCCTGAGCTGCTCCAATCAGCCACATCTGGGAAAGTATCTAGACCCGGCATGTCAGCTCTGGTGGATTCGTGGCAGTGGCTGCCATGAAGAGCCGGACTCTGGGGACCCCACCAGTCATACCTGGCCGAGGAGAATGAAGGGGCTCAAGGCGCCTGAAAGGAAGTGGTGGAGCACTGGGTTGTTGCAAAGCAACTTCCTCCTCCCTGAGGCCCGCAACCTCAAGTCCGCTCCACGGCCTGGTGCCTGTGGTCCCCTCCCCAAGGGTCGGGCGGGACGACCAACGCTGGGTGTGTCTGTGGGTGGTGGAAAGTTTGGTCCCTAAATTCCCCCACAGGGACGAGGTGGCTGGGGCACCACCTTGAGGATGGAAGGGCCCGGGAAGGCTGGATTTCTATGTTCCTCTCAATTCTGAATCAGATGATGTTTCTGACCATGTGAACAGCTCTAAACCTAACCCTAATCCTAACCCAGGGATGTTCCCATTCCTGACTCTAACCCGATCCCTATTCCTGACCCTCAGCTCTGTCCACAATCTTGGCCATGTGCTACATCAACCCCACTCCTAGAGTGACGAGTGACCCTGGCTCTTTGAATCCTGTCCTCAAGGCCATCCCCAGCTCTAATGACACCACACTAGCCTGAATTTGGACCCCGAGGCATCCTCACCTGGCTCCAGGGCAGCACTGGGCACGCAAGAGCCCGAGTGTCTCACAGCTGGTGTGGGCAGAAAGAGGCTATTTACAGAGGAGGTCACTTAGGTCGTAGACCTTACTGATCTCAGTTGCTTTAATAGTACAATGAGGATTATTGTCTCCAGAAGAGTGTGTGAGATCCCTGAATTATTCGTGGAAAGACTGAATGAAAGGATATGAAGGGTAGAATGATTTGCAGCCCAGGGGGCCCTCCTTCCTGCCAGCTCTGCATTTGCTCTCTGGCTCCTCCGAAGGTGCCAACTCGGCAGGCTGAGGTGCCAAGAGCCTGTGTTTGAATCTGCTGTGTGCCACTGCCACTCTGTGACCTTGAGCCAGCCTCTTAATCGCTCTGATCTTCCATTTCCATATGTACCTAGCACCTTCCTTTCCCTCCCAGAGAAGTGGTGGTGATTCAGGGCTTCCAGGCCACTCCCAAGGTCCCCAGCCCCCTCTTCCTCTTCGCCTTTCCCTTCTGCTGCTGCCTCGCCTTTCCTCTCCCCTCCTTCCCAGTTCTTTGGGGGATGGTATAGCATCGTCAGTAGCCTGGACTTTGGAGTCTAGAGGGCCAACAACTTCATTACTAGTAGGCTTTATGACTTTGGTCAAGTGACTTAACCTCTGTAAGCCTCGGTTTTCTGATCTATAAAAGGAAGGTAACAGTGGCAATGCCGTAAGGTTGTTGTGCAGATGAATAAAGTTCTTAGCAGAGTGCCTGGCCCGGGGTGAGCACTCATATAGATCATCTGATTCTTTTCTCTCTGGGTGCCTCCCAGGTTCTGAAAGACTCAGAACTTTCTCCTATCATGCAAGCGATAAAGTGGCCTCCAGTTGCAGCCATCTGCTGCCATTTACCTGACCCATTCTTCCCAAACAGTCAAGATGGCAAAAAAGTGCTCAAGTGTGGGCCAGGAAGCCAGGAAATGGAATGTGTATTTAGGTGCACGTGTGCAACTCTTGGTTGTATTGTGAAGTCGAGATTTTTTTCCCACTGAATTGGCAGTGTTTTCAGTGATTCATTGAGGTCGTTAGCATCTTCAGCGGCCCAGGCCTGTGCATATTGAGATGGAGAGAGACACGCAGTGAAGGGGGAGGTCTCAAAAGGCCACAGGGCATCAGGAGGACGTCGGGTTGATCACCTTGCCGGGGACTTAGCAGTCTTTGTGAAGGTTGCCTGAAGCTCTGGGTGGACAGAACCCACCTGCCCCAGGCCCCAGGTGGCAGAGCTGGGAGAGGGGCTGGGCATTCTGGGCCAGGGGCTGCTTTCTTCCATTCTCAGCCACCCTGTCTGTTTCACTGTGAGAAGGATGCCAGGAACTGGGTGGTAGAAACTGGGGTAGCTACTGACAAGGGGAGGGAGGCAAGCAGGGGAGTGACAGGGGCCTGGGAACTGGGTATGGCAGGTGAAATCTTTTGAGGCGGGGTGTGAAGATGACGACCTGTATCCATCACCTGCGATACAGCAGTGAAAGTGGATGGGGAGAGAAGCTGTGGCTATGTGGACAGAGGACCACACTCCATCCATGCCCTGCCCAGAGCCCTCTCCTGACCCTGCTGCCAAGGGGCTAGCACGATCCTGCCCTCCAAAAGCCCCCAGTCTGAGCTCTTGCCCTCAGGTGTTGTCTGGTCTGGAGGGAGAGCCTTCCCTTGGGGAGTCCCTGATTTGATGTGGGACACACCTGGACCTCCCAGTCTGATGGGGGTGATGCCATTTCTTCCCACAGACCCATAAGCAGAGGGTGAGGGGGCACAGGACACATTTAGCAAAAACGAGGGCTGAGATGTGATGGGATGGAAGCTGCAGGGTCTCAGCAGCAGCTTCTGGGACTCCTTCCCCTCTGCCTGCCCAGCCCTACCCACCATCAGATGGGTGGTGAGGACTCTCCCTCCCTAAGAAGAGGGCTGTCTCCCAGAGATCTGGCCCATTTGCAGTAATTTGGCTTTGGCCCAAATGGGTTAAAAATAGTCTTGTGGGAGGGGCAGTTTCTGCCCCAGGATTAGTAAGAGAGCCAGTGAGGGAGAGCAGGGAGCCCTGCCTTCTGAAGCCCTAACCTCATGACTTCCCCTCCTCTCCTTTAGGGTTACACACACACACACACACACACACACACACACACACACACACCCCTGCGTTCACTCATCCTTTTCCTCATTCATCGGCCTGGCCCATCACCTGCCTCCACACTCTTCCATCCACATGTCCATCACTATGGGGTGGGGACAGGGGCCCTCCAGGCTTTAGAACTGGGCCCCCTTGACCTCTCTGTCCTAGGACAAGACCTCCCCTGGGAGGGGATCTGTCTGGAGTGACACCTGGTATTTCCTTCCAGCTCCAGCTTCCACTCAGTTCCAGAGTCCCTTCTGGAGCTGGAGTTTGGGAGAGCCAAAGAAACCTAAATCTCTGCCTTCAGGGAGATTCAGGGCTCTGTCCACACTTAGAACAGTGATGAAGGCAGGACCCAAGGGCATGGCAGAGCCTCCCATGAGGTCTGAGAGGGCTCCTGGGGCCGTGCAGGCCACAGCAGGAGAAAGCAGAGGGCAGTGGAGTGATGACCTTCTGTGGTTCTGGGTTGCAAGTGACCTAGAGAGAAGGGAAGGGAAAAGGAAGTGAGTGAGGCTCCTTCCCAAGTCTGTTCCAGCTCCATGAGGGTGGGTGCCCAAGATGCCTGAACAGGAAACAGGGAGGAAGAAAGGGAGGGAGAAAGAAAAATGGAGGAAGAGGCTCAAATGCATCATCCACTTACTGAACACTTGCTGGGTTCCAGGCCCTGGACAAGGTGCTGGGAATATAAATACAATGAGGTAATCCTCACCATCAAGGAACTCCCCATAAAGTTCTAGAACAAGGCAGCCTTTGAAAAGTGCCTGGTGTGACTGACACTCCCTGCAAGTGTGCAGTGAACAGCAGGTGTTCACGAAGATCTCAGTGTGGACTTGTACAGCAAGGTCCTGGAAGGGGCAAGGCTGCAAAGAGCCCAGAGGCAGCTCTGAGGTTGAGCCAGGAGCAGTGCACATGGAATGGGGCTGGCGTGGGGTGAAGTTTATCAGTTAGCACCTCCACCAGCCAGGAAACCATCTTTACTTATGGAACCAGCTATTCTATGCAGCAGGGTCCCCAACCTTTTCAAAGGTGAAGACTCTTCATGGATCCCACTCTCAGTACACAGATTCTACTTATAACACTTTTAGTATGCACTGCTTGAGAAAATTCACAGTGGCAGAAGCTACTATAAATTCAGTGCAGCTTTTTGATGAATCTGTGCTTTAATTCATCATCACAGCTTTTGCACCGATTAGAAAAACATTCACACATACCTGTATGAGCTGTGTTCAGACCACCGACAGTGCCTAATGCATGCAGGGTTCAGGGAGCCCTTGGAATCTCTCGGGTCCCTGTCCCTACACTTAGGCTGAGAACCACTGCCCTAGCCCAGGGAATGGGTCTCAGAATGCAGAGGGAGGCTCCCTGGAAGAGGTGGCTTTTGAGCTAGACCTTAAAGGTAGGGAGGATTTCTGCAGTTGGGATGGGAGGGCTCTGCAGGTGGGAGGTAGCACGGTGGGGCCAGATGCTGGGGCAGAGTCAGTTCTTCCTCCACAGCTGGGGCGGTAGACCCACTGTCCCTCTCTTCTTCCCCACTGCCCTCTGACTTCAGGGTGAATTTGGCGCTGGCCTACACGGAGCTGACGGAGGAGCTGGGCCGGCTTCGGGAGTTGAGTTCCCTGCAGGGGAGAATCTTGAGGACTCTGTTGCAGGAGCAGGCCCGGAGTGGCGGTGAGATGGGGCAGGTCAGGGGGAAACCGCCGCGGGACCCTGGGAAAGACCGGGTAGCCATGGCAACCATCTTGGTCCTGGGCACCACCCTCTAGTTCCTTTCCTGTGGCCTGGAGTGGGTGAGCATGGGTCCCGGCAAGCCGCCGGCACCTCAGTTCTGAGGTCTTCTCTCTGCACCTTTGTCTCCCCACACTGTCTCGGCTTCTCTTGCAGGCCAGAGGCACTCGCCGCTGTCGCAGCGCCACTCCCCGGCCCCCCAGTGCCCCTCCCCCTCCCCACCTGCCCGATCGGCGCCCCCGTGCCCCCCGTGCCAGTCCCCCGTGCCCCAGCGCCGCTCTCCCGTGCCCCCATGCCCCTCGCCGCAGCAGCGCCGCTCACCAGCCTCGCCCTCCTGCCCGTCGCCCGTCCCGCAGCGCCGCTCGCCGGTGCCGCCGCCGTGCCAGTCCCCCAGCCCGCAGCCCCGCTCCCCGGTGCCCCCCAGCTGCCCGGCCCCGCAGCCCCGGCCGCCCCCGCCGCCCCCGCCGGGCGAGAGGACGCTGTCCGAGCGCGCCTACGCCAAGCCGCCCAGCCACCACGTGAAGGCCGGCTTCCAGAGCCGCCGCAGCTACTCCGAGCTGGTGGAGGGCGCGGCCTACGCGGGCGCCTCCCCGCCCTGGCTGCAGGCCGAGGCGGCCACGCTCCCCAAGCCCCGGGCCTACGGCGGCGAGCTCTACGGCCCCGGCAGGCCACTCAGCCCGCGGCGCGCCTTCGAGGGCATCCGGCTGCGCTTCGAGAAACAGCCTTCGGAGGAGGACGAGTGGGCTGTGCCCACCAGCCCGCCCAGCCCAGAGGTGGGCACCATCCGCTGCGCGTCCTTCTGCGCGGGCTTCCCCATCCCTGAGTCGCCCGCCGCCACGGCCTACGCCCACGCCGAGCACGCGCAGTCCTGGCCATCCATCAACGTGAGTGGGACACCCGCGTTCCACCCACCCCGGGCCTTGAGAAGACCCCAGAGCCCCACTCTCCGTTGGGTGCCCCTTTTGGGTGTCAGCGCGCAAACTATTCACCCTCCTTGGACGCCTGGCAACAGTCTAGGTCCCTTCATCTCTCTTTCCCGTGGCCTTCTGTTGCCAGAAATTGGGGCCTGCCCCATTAAGATTTCGTTCATTTCCATGGATAAGGATCTCGTCTTTGGAGTGACAGTCCTGCCTTTGATTCCAAACTCCACCACTTAATAGCTGCGGGACCTCGTGCAAGTTACTTATCCTCTCTGATCTTCAGTATTCTCATCTGCAAAATGGGAGGATGATGATGATATCTGATTATCTTACAGGGTTTTTAAGAAGCAGGCAGTGAGCTTAAAGCGGTTGGCACAGTGCCTGGCTCAAGCATCTGTTCTTACATTGGCCATGGTGATGGTGGCTACTGACCATAGCAGGCCGCCAGCCAACAAAGGAACAGGCCTGTTGGTACAGCTCCCTCCTTCAGGCCTCAGAGCCCTTTCCTTTTTCTGTCTGTCCTAGAAGACAGAAGCCTATCTCAGGGCTTTGTCATTTCACAGAAATAATGAGTTCCCTGAATGTCAGAGCCACCCCTTGCAACCTGGAAAGACCAAAATATACTCCAGAGCCAGACAGAAAATTATTTTGGGGTTGTACATTGTTTAGGATTGTCCATTGCTTTGAGTGATCTGGGAGCTGTGTCTTAGTCACTCTGGGGGCATGTCTGGGTCTTGGCTTCCCTCATTACTACAGATGTCCTGGCAAGCTGAGCAGTGACTCTCTCATACCTGCCTCCTGGGTACCCTGTCCCTGGGCAGGGGGGTGGACACTGAGTTGGTGTGGGGGAGGACGGTGCTGGAGAAAGGGTGCCCAGATGCCTCCTGCATGCCACAGCCCTCCCTGCCCTGTGTCCTGGGACAGGGCAGGCTGGGGTGTGGGGACCATGGGTGGGGGCTGGGGATGATAAGTGACTTGTTTCATTCCCCACAGTTGCTGATGGAGACAGTGGGCTCTGACATCCGCAGCTGCCCCCTCTGCCAGCTGGGTTTCCCTGTCGGGTACCCGGATGATGCCCTCATCAAACACATTGACTCCCACCTGGAGAACAGCAAGATCTAGGGCGCCACCCCCACTCACTGGCTGTTTCTCTGTCCTCACCTATCACCCTAAACACTCACTTTGAATGCTGCATGAATCTCGTGGGGGGCCCCTGCCCCTTGCGACCCCCAGATACCTCCACTAGCCACCGAGTCAACGTGCGTGCCGTCTTCCCTGGTCCAGGCACCACTCAGCTCTGACTCTTCCTGGGAGGTTAGCTGAGGCTCCCCCCATGCTCCTGGTTTCTGCTTGGGAGGTGGGGACTTAGGCTGGGATGGGGACAGCATACCCCTCCCAGGCCTCTCGCTCTGCCTGTCTGTTCTTAAATAGAGTTAGATCCAAGAAGGTATCTAGTGCTTGGGCCTGAGGTGGGGGGAAGGTGTTAGAGGGCTCCAGGAGCTCCTCCACCCCTCCCCAAATGTCCGTGTTTCTTAGACCAGGCTCTGTCTGGGGAACACCCACAGGCTGTCTTTGGGGTCCCAGGGCCTGCTCTTCGCACTAACGCCAGTGTCTCCATCCCACGGCCAGCCTAGGGCTCATGGCATGGGCCCCCATTGAGGGAGGAAGGCATCTTGTTCCTTGTCGTTCCCTGTAGGCCAGCTCTGTCCTCCCTTTCCTGTTCTGCCCACTCTGGAGAAAAGGGAGGGGAGGAGCAGAGAGGGAGGATTCTGGAGGACTGGGAAGATCTAGCCGAAAGAGGCTTCTCAGAGAGCCAGGGCCCTGCACCGTGCCCCTATGGCCAGGGGACTGTCTTCCAGCCTCCCAGGCCCATGCCCTCCTTCTGACGCCCCTGGCACTGAGGCACAGATCGTCAAGGCAGATGCCCCCTCAACCCTTATTCCACGGAGCCCCTGACACCACGGGTGACCTGGAGCCCTTGTGTGACTCAGCCTCTGTTAGCTGGGTGGGTTTCATCAGCCCCTGTCTCCCAGGCCAGAACCTGAGAACAGGCCCAGGGTGCTGCGGAGATCAACTTCAAAAGAGCTAACCCCTTCCCGCAACCCACCCACCCACCTACATTTCCTCTGTGAAATCTACCTCAGAGTCGTACCCTCAGAAGGACGGGTAAGCAGGAGGCCAGGGGGTCCCCAGGGCTGAGGTGGGGAGCCTCCTATGGCGAAAGCCTACTACCCCACAATGAATCCACCCCCCTCCACTGCGCACCTCTCCCAGGTCTCAGCTCCAGGCGAGGAGCAGTGGCCGCTACTGATAGCGCATGTCCCGCTCTGATCCAACTCTTCCAGGCCCCACCTCCCTGCACCCCTCCCCTCCATAGAGGGGTGTGTTGGGCAAGGAAGGGGCCAAGGATACTTGTCATTGAACCCTGATCGTCCCCAGACAGGGGAAATGGGGAAGGGGGCCTGGAGAGGGGAGGCAGGGGCCCATGTGCTCTCTGAACAAGTTGAAAGTTCAAATAAAACTTACTGTTCCATCTGCGCTTAGTCTGTGCCCTCTGTGACTGGGGGTGGGGCAGGGGGTGGGTAGAGCCTTCAGTAGCAGGGGACTGTGACTGTGGGAGGTAGACACTGGGCAAGTAGGGGATACATGGGGCACCCACATGCAGAGAGGTTCTGGAGATGCAGACATGTAAGTGGTCGCAGATGACTTGTGATGTAGTGGTCATTAGAACAGATAGAAAGCAGCCACTCAGCCCCGAGCAGGCAGGCCTCTTGAATTTCCCACCCAGTAGGTCTGGCCAGTCGAGGTGCTAAAGCCCTTGGGTTTGTTTATCAGTAGCAGTTATGTCTTTATCAAATGATTTTTACACGTCAGGAACCAGGCTGGGGCCTCAAAGAGGAAGAGCATCCGTGTTCCATGTTCTCATGGGTCTAAGAACAGGGGAGGGGCTGGGTTCCAGGCTCAGCAGCTGCCTTGGAAGCCCCACAGCCTGGCAGATCAGAGCTGGCTCATGAACCCATAACTTCTGCCCCCGGTCTGCAAAACGTGCTTCAGTGACTTGTTCATCAACTGGGTGCCTTTCTCTTCCACGTGGCCCTTTTTGGCCAATAGTTCACTGAAAAACAAAAAGGGGGCCAGGCGCGGTGGCTCACACCTGTAATCCCAGCACCTTGGGAGGCGACAAAGGCAATTGCTCATTGAAGGCGTGAGGTTCAGTGCTAGACCCAGGGTAAATGTGCCTTCCCATTCAGTGCCAAAGTCCAGACCCCTGTGGGGAAACTGCCCAGCCACCCTGGATTCTCTGTTGCAGTTAAAAACTATGCTGCCCTCTCAAAGTTCATCCAACCTCAATTCTGTCTGCAGCCAAGTCCTGAGTGCCAGAAGTTCGACCAACTGTCCCCATGTGACACAGCTTCACAGCCCTGGGAAAGGAGGTTCTGAAATCTTTGGTACATGGGTGCTCAGTGCCCCCTGCTATTTCTTCACCTCCATGGAGGAAGGTAGCACCCAAGTTTCTGGACCTGGGTGCCATTTGGATCTTTGGAGGCACTTAGGAGTGGTGCATGAATGAATAATGGTGGTTTAGGGACACATGAAGCAAAGAGAAATCCTGCTGCTGAGAAAAGGCTCAGAGGATGACGGGGAAGGAGAGCACAGAGGCAGGCAGATGACCCAGGAAACCACTGCTGGTCCTTGCGCATGTCTGAAGGTGGGAGGGAACCCAGATGTCCCGAAACCTGGACATTCCCCTGTCAGCAGGGTGAGGGGGAGTGTGGGGACACAGAGCCAGGTTCTGGCAGCTTGTCTCCTTGATTTCTAGGGACTTGGGAGAGGGCTCAGGTGCAGGGTGGAAAGTTGCTGGGGGCTGGGAGGGAACACTGGAAAGGAGAGAAAGCTAGCATGTTCCAGCCTTTCGTGTACCGACCCCCCACCCACCAGAAGGGAAGGACATGGTGTGGGGAGCTGGGGGAGGGCTGGGGAGCCCTGCCAGCCCTCATCCCTTCTCTCTCTCGGCCTGTGATCACGGAAGGACACTTGCTACTCATTACTCTGTGGAGACAGGGAGGCGGGGCACTGGGGCTGAGAAAGTGCAGGGCAAAGGGGTCTCTAGGCTCCTGGAAAGGAGAGGAGGGCGAGACAGCTCCAGAAGGAGCAAGGAGGAGGGAAGGGAGACCTCTGTCGAGGCTGGAAAGACATGTGGGGGACCCACTCACTGTCCCAAAGCCAGACATACAGGCATGGGGGAAGATGGCTTCCCAGGGAACAAGCCGCCCTAGGGTGCATCGCCACGTGCTGAATTAAAGGCCAGTGTCCCACAGTCTTTCTGGCTCTGACCCTTCTCCCCACACAGTTTCCCCAGCCAGAGATACCAGGCCATGGAGACACCTGCCCCTAGCCTGGGTCCCCGTGCAGGCTGTGTCAGGTGATGAGCTGAGCGCAGCAACAGCTCCTTTCAGCAGCTGGTGGTGTGTGTACGTGCACACGTGTGCTGGAGGGAGTATGGCGCGGCGGATCCTAACAAGGGAGGGGTGTGTGGGTGAGTCAGCTGTGTTAATGAGAAACACCTCACCCAGCTGATTAGGACTAATGAAGAAGAACAGAGGGGGTGCGGGGCTCATCAGTGACGTCTTTATAGGGTTGGGGGAGCAGGACAGGTCCCCCAGTCCCATCTCCCCCTCGGCAAGTCAAGAACAGAACAACTTTGCTGTCCACAGGAAGAACAGAGGTCAGACATAAGGATGAACCTCAAGGGCCAGGGGGTCCTGGCTGGGAAGGGGCAGCCAGGTAACGTGGGGAAAATGTGTGAAATCCTCCAGCACCTGCCCCTATTCCTGCACTTCCTCCACATTCTCTGTTTTGACCCCAGAGCCATTCTTGGTGCTCAAGGCTGTGCCCCCTGGTTGCCTTCTGAGAGCCACCCCGCATCTGCAGAAGGCTGTGAGCCATGCTGTTCAGAAGCCTCCAGCTGTGCCCTTCACACCGCAGCCCAGGAGAGAGGGCTCCGGCTTGAGCCACTTACTGGTTTGTGCATACAGTGTCCATGCAGATGCCATGTGGCTCTACGTAATGACCCAGGGAGGTCTGGCAGGGCTGAGGGCAGGAAGGGGCTGTGCAGGGGGCACCTGGGCATCAGCTAGAGGCCATCTTGGTGCCCGCCCTTCCTTGTGGCAGAGGCAGATGCGCCTGAGAACCCAGTTTCAGCCTTCAGCTTCACCTATCCTCCATGCCAATTCAGCCAAGGGCAGAGTCACCAGGCGTATCTGACAGATGTCCCGCTCGGCTGTGTAAGTGTGGGCATGAGAGGAGGGAGGCGGGCTGAGGGGACAGGATGGGTGTCGGCCAGCACCTCCAACACCTCCTAATTTGCATTACCACTGACACCCTTCTTGACCAAGAAAATGGAGCCAGAAATAACAAGGGGGAGGCAGTTCCCTTGGGAGGACTTTGAGGTTCCCTTCCCTTGCCTCCAAATTCCCACGGTGCCGGGGGCAGGAGGTCAGCCCCACAGAGGGGCCCTGCACAGGAGCAATGCACCTGCCACGGCTCATCCCTCTCCAGGTTGGGCAGACACCTCTTTCTAGCATCCCACTTCTCTCAACCCCAAATGCCCAAGCCCTGGCCTTTCCTTCTTCAGAAGCATTTCCACTCTTTCTTCCTCTGGGAACCATCTTCCTGGCACACCCGTCTGGCAGCTGTGATGACCCCAGCTCTACCTAGCTGGGGAGTTGTCTCTGCCAACGTTCTCAGTCTGTGTCCTGCCTCCCCCATCAGACTGGGCATTTCCCAGGGCCAAGGTCTGAACCTCCCTTGCCAATCTGGGAGCAGCTCAAGGAACCATTCTACATGGGAAATCGGCCACATAATACAGCAGAAGGGCTTGCGATGAGATTCTAAAAATGGCATGAAGTGAATCCAGGTCCAGTGTGAGACTGCGGCTGTGTGGTGGGGCAAAGGTGGATCCCCACCCCGCAACCCCAGGACTCCCAGCTCTGCCAGAAGCCTCTGGGTGTCAGACCATGGGATCCCGGAGGAAAAGGACCAGGGCTGTTGTAGCTCGACACTCATCCCCTGCCCCAGTGACTGCAGCACAGACTCACAGACACGTTTGATGCTCAGACTGTGTGCACTGAATTTACTTCTGTCCCAAAGAGGGAAGGGAGTGGTGTGATAGTCACAGCTTGGAAGTAGAAAACGATGAGCCATGGAGAGGAGGCCCCCTCTCCGGCCAAGAGGTCCTGGCACCTGGCAGGGTGAGGTGGTGAGGGTGGAGGCAGAGCAGAAGGGTCTGGCAGGGAAACCAGGTCGTGAGACACAGCAAGAGAGCTGTGAACGCACTGTGGGAAGGAAAGAACAGTGAACTGAGAACTCCCCCACTCCTCTCTCCAGAGATGCTATTTCAGGGGGAGAGACTATATGCAGCACGGAGTGGGGGTGGGGAGAGGCCAGCTTCCATGGGGTCGGCCGGGCCACTGCTGCCTCCACTCTCCTGGGCATCTTTGGCCGTGGGATCCCTGAGTACTTCCTCTCTGGAAAAGTCTTCTCCTTCCCTTGAGTGTGAGCATGGAAAGAACGAGCCAGGAGATTTGGAGCTGGCCTCTTGGTACCTTGTGAGGGTGCCTGGGGCTTCAGAGCTGGGGGGACGTTTCTATTTCCTTTGCTTCCTTGGAAGGTGGATGTGGAGGGCAGACTGTGGGGCAGGCTCCGAGCCTGGCCCAGCAGCCTGAGCACTTCTTGCCCCCAACTCCACACTTGGGCGCTCTGTACAGATCCTCCCTTGTGCCAAGCAGGTGGGGTGAAACTTGGTGTTAGAGAAAGCCAGGGCGAAAGGCGCTTCCAGGCCAGCCGAGCTCCCACAGGAGGTTGGACCCCTCCTGATGAGGAGGCCGACCTGCTTCTTGGCCCAGGGAGGCTGAATGGAGATTGCTGTCAGCTAGAGCAATTGCTTGGCATGAAGGGGAATTCTTGCACCCCAGTTCAACCCTCTGAAGGGTCCTGACTCATTTTGGGATGAAGGCCCCAATGCTCTGCGGGTTTCTGTGGTGTCTGGGGGCAGGGGTGGGCAGGGTGGGTAGGCGATGAACAGAGACTTTTGTTTTCGTTTTTGGAGTTGGGTGGTTTCTCCACCTGATCCGGCTTCACCTGAAGGAGAGCGTTGGCTGGAGTGGGAAGAAGACCCAACTTCCAGCCTGGGAGGGGCTGGGCACTGGCCGCAGTAGAAGGAACCTCCAGTTAAATTTTTTGTTTTTTGAGATCGAGTCTCGCTCTGTCACCCAGGCTAGAGTGGCACTCCTGGCTCACTGCAACCTCCGCCTCCCGGGTTCCAGCGAGTCTCCTGCCTCAGCCTCCTGAGTAGCTGGGACTACAGGTGCCTGCCACCATGACCAGCTAATTTTTGTACTTTTAGTAAAGATGGGGTTTCATCATATTGGCCGGGCTGGTCTCAAACTCCTGACCTTGTGATCCGCCTGCCTCGGCCTCCCAAAGTGCTGGGATTACAGGAGTGAGCCACACCCGGAAACCTTAGGTTAACCTTTAGGAAGAACTTTCTGGGGACACATTCCAAAGATGAACTGAGGGATCCCGTCCCTTGGATGTTCCCCACAACAGATCCCTCTAGGGCTGGGGATCTTGGCCTGGCCTTGGGAACAGAGGCGGAGAGATGAGCAGAGGGACCCACTGCAGGGGGGCGGGGAGCAGGGGGCATGGCAGAAGGCCCCAGGCAGGAGGAATGAGGATGGGTCCAGGCATCAGACTATACACGTCCCCACGCCACAGCCTGGGTGGAGGGATTTGAGGGAGGAAAGGCCACCTCTCAGCACGCCTTCTCACCTGACCTATCTTCATGCTTTTCTTCTTCTGGCCTTATGGGCCAGGGCAGACAGGAGGTGGGAAAAAACAGCTCTGGTCCTTTCACCCATTCCTCCCTGGTGTAAGAGGCCTGCAGGACTCCTTGGTGGGGAGACTGAGATGAGACCTCGTTTGGAGCCTCAAAAGTCGTGCGGCAGTGGAGCCAGGTCCCCTGGGGTAGAGCAGCTGGAGGCAGCCAGCAAGGCGAGGGGCAGGGGGCCATGTCACTTCAGAAGGATACCCACGCCAGTCCTCCAGCCCAGATGTGACGAGGTGGCCGGGCTGACTCAATGATGATCTTGCCTCTCCCCTTTCCTGGGGGCCTTGGCCTTGCGGGTGTTGCCGGAGCCCAACTCTCCCTTCCCCCCACAGACAGCAAAAGCACACTGAGGATGGGAGGTGAGGGGGAGGGTCAGGAGATGGTGTGAAGGAAATAGTTCACCCCTGCAGGGGTGAGAGGGAGGGAGAGGACAGTGCCCCTTGGTGCTGGTCTCTGCGGTGTGCCCAGCACACATAGAGAACTTGCATGGGGGATCAGAGAGCCCCATGCCCACCTGAACATCCCACTCCCTCACAGGCTGGCAGATGGTTGTGCCTGAGGACAGAAGCAGTGCAGAGGTGAGACTTGGCACAAGGTCTCAGCACCCCATGTCCTCAGAGCTCAGAAGTGTGTGTCTCTGGTCTCAGGTGCTGCCCTAGTCCCCTACAGTGGGTACAGGCAGGTCTCCTCCCCACGGACAGTCAGACAGTTGCATTGTCACCACACCACCCTCCAGACTCACCTTGTCACATCACCCCAGACGCACAAAGCACAGGACAGACCCAGTTCCATGCACACCCTTCCCCACCTACCAGCTTTCAGGGACACCCACGTGCAGGGACACACTCTTTCCAATACACGCAACCAGGAACACAGTGCCACAGTGCCACACAGGTGTATCCCAGTGCCACAGGGACCCAGGAATAGTGCACGATATTATAACACAGGCATGGCAATCCCACACCTGTATGCAGACACATATACTCCTGGCTGTGAAGCTGACCTCATCATCCAGTGGTGTGCTGTCAAATGTTCAACAACCAGCTCTGCAGCGTAAGCTACCTCAGCACTGAGCATTGGGAAGAGATACTCATCATCAGCTCTTGAGAGCTGGCGTGAGCCAGCTCCAGCCCACCACTCCATTATCCTTCATAGAAATCACATGATAAACCTTAAATACATCTGGGCAGCCCCCAGGAGGGCTGCACCTGGGCAGCAGTGACTCATCAGGGCAGCTTTTTTCCCCGTGGGAGTGCCTCCCCTTCCCTAGCTTCACACACCCCCCACTCCTGTCCGGACCCCACTTCCTGCCCCTCTCATTCCTCCTCCTCCCTCCCTGTCGCTCAGGGGTGCAGGCGTGAGCAGCTGGTACATCTCCTTCACCCCTTCTCTCTCTGCCATGGCTGAGGCCACCAGCTGTGGACAGTGACAGGCCCATCCCTAATCCTAGCAGGCTTCCTGGAGGAAGAGGACATGGCGATGCCGTGTGTTACCAGCGTGCTGTAGCTCTCTGTGCCTGGGCTGCCCCTGACCTGTATCCACATCCTTGAGCCAAGCCCATCCCTGGTTACCTTCTTCTTCCGACTGGTCATGAGGACCAGGGGTCTGGTTTACACTGAAAATTGTGAGAAGGGGAGCAAATTCTCAGCTTGCGGGGAAGTGAAGGGAGTCTCTTAGAGCCTGTTCTGAGAAAGGGTACCTCTGGTTCTAGCCACACTCTGTGAACATGGTGCCGCTTCTCAGAGCTTCTGTTCCTCGGTCTGAAAAAATGCAAGGTCTGGGCTAGGTGATTTAATCTGGCTCTGACATGTTGGCATTCTCTATTTCTGAGATTTATTCCAAACTCCACTCAGTGGGAAGCTTCCCTCAGAGCTAATCTTGATCTCTCCCTGTAGCTCATGAGGGAGGTGATGGATGTGGTTTGGGGAATATGACTGGGGTACTCAGGGGCCTCTGCTCTCTTGCTGTCTTAATTGTGGTTCCTAGATTATTCCTGCCAGGCACACATGTAATGGGGCAGGGGCAGACAGAGAAGGAGAGAGAGAGGAGGGGATAAGGAGGGAAGGAAGAGAAAGGAAGGAAAAGAAGGAAAGAAGGAAAGAAAAATGAAAGCGGGAGAGAGGAAGTAAAATGATGTGAAAGAAAAGAAAGGAAGGGAAATTAAGGAAAAGAAAAGAGAAAAGCAAAGCAAAAGGACTCATCATGGATGTAGAGAGCAGGCAGCCTTGCCAGTAAAGTAGCCAGGGGTACATGGAGGAGATACAGGGGGCTATTTCTAGTTGTTGCAAACCCCATCCATGTGAATCTGTAAAGTGGGTGCAATTCTAGGTCTTGCTGAGCCTTGGGCTGAGCTGTGCCAGGGCAGAGTGCCCTGGGCGGGGGCTGGGGTCCGGGAGATAGCCCACTCCTCTGCCCAGGGCCTCTTGCCACTGCTTTGCTGCTCCTTCTGATAACAAATGAAACCGCAAAATTGGCTTGTGGTTGGTGACTATCAGTCACTGCTATTCAGCTTGGCTTCCGAGGATGACTAAGGGGGTTAAAAGCCCCTCCCATTAGTCCCCCAGATTTTCAGGGGAGTCAGAGGCCAAGGCAGAAAATTGTTTTCTTTGGAGGCTTTTGCTAGGGTCTGAGTTCTCAGGTGGCAGGGCCTGCACGCACTGTGTCTTGGCATGTCTGCGGGCTCAGGAGTTGGGGGGTCACCAGGGTGGAGGTAGCAGTATCCCTGGGCTTGCACACCCAACAGCTTGGAGTGGGGATGGGCTAGGGTGGAGGATGCCTGGGGCATCAAAAGAGTCTCCTTTCAACATGCTTCTTCTAGCCCGAGTTCTCGGGGTAGCTGAGCTGCTGCTGCTGCTGCTGGCAGGACTGGGTACCATGGGTCCCTTGGGCAGGGCCTGGGCACCAGCGAGGCAACCCAGCTGTTTGAGCTGCAGGGAGTGCTGGAACTGCTCTGCTGTGCTGAACATCCCAGGTGCTGGGTCCTCCTGATTGTGCCTGGGGTTAGAAAATTCACAGCCTGGGAGGCAGGAGAGTGGACTCTACCAGGTTCCATGTTCCCTTTTAGTGGCTCTGAGCTGTCTTGCTCTAAGACTCGATTTCTCCTTCTTGAGCCGAAAGGCTTGGATTCTCTCAGCGCTGAGCTTTCACGCATCTGTGATGCTAGAGAAGAAAGGGAAAAGGCAGCCGCTTCCTAGACCCTCCTCTCTGCAGCCCCTCACCGCACTGACCTGCTGGCGGAAGGTCCCGCCCACCTCCAGTGCTGCCTCCCCTCTCTTTCTGACTGCCGTGGCCTCTGTTTCTGTCTTTCCCTCTTTCTTTCTCCCTCTGTCCTGCTCACTTTCTGTTTCGGCTCCTCCTACTGCCCCCACTCCCCATAGGGAACTGCACGGGAGTTCTTCTGATCACTGACCCAGACCTTCCTAACCACTCCCCCCACTTCAAGGGTTCAATTTCCTCAAGAGGTGAGACCCACCCCAAACTCTCCTACCTACACTACCCACATCCAGGGCCAGGGATGGGGTTCTGATATATCTTTGAGCCCTCAAACAGGTGAAAAGTTTGAGGGTCTGCATGACACATATGTGACCTGCCCCCACGAGGCTGAGGGTCCTCTGCTGGGAGGAGGAGCCAGTTTTCTGAGAGGGAGGTGCCAATATCCTCAGAGACTCCTGAATCCTCAACCTTTCCCTCCCGAGGTGGGTGGGTCTCCTCACTGGGGGAGGAGGGAATCTGCTTAATACCCAGGGATCAATGCCAAGTGGGGGAGGGGGGACATCGACCAGACTTGTGACTCGGGAGGCATGGAGAGCACGTGCAGACACAGAATGTGTGAAGAACCTACGTGTGGAAAAAATGTGTGTCACAGGCCTATGTGTCACTCATAGGCATATCAGAGGGCCCTCGGGGGTAGAGTGCCCACCCCCACATACCAACCACACACATGTGTTAAGTGTGTGCACATGCACACATGCAGCCAGCTGGAAGAGCAGCACGGGGAGCCAAGCTGGAGAGGAGGAGGGGGAAGGGACAGGAAGGCAGGGTCGCCCCACCCCCACCCCATGCCCTTGCCTACTGAGTGCCGCCTCCCCGTGGCTGGTGAGGTCTCTGCCCCCTTGACTTTTCCCAGCTTCGAGGAAACACCTCCCTTTAGGGGAAAGCGAGATGGTGAGGGGAAGCACTGACTCTCAGCAGAGGCATGAGCCTGATTTTCCAGTCCGGGGCGGGGCGGAGGGAGATGGCACTGGGGACGCCTGGGCGCTGGGGCCTGACTCAGAGCCAGAACCACAGGGCTCCTCCGCTGTATTGTCGTCGGGGAACTAGAAGCCACCAGGTTTATAAGAAACTGCAATTCATCTCTGCCCTCTTCCACCCCTCTGCAAGGGATCAAGGTTAGACTAGAAGAAGAACTTACAGCCCTGGGCAAGAAAGGGACTCTGCCTCCGGCCATGTTTTTGGAAGTCTTCCCTGGGTTTGTTTGAGAAGAAGGGCCTGCCCTAGGGCGTTAGAGCGTAAGAAGAGTCTGGAGCTAGGGCCTGGGCTCCCCCATCTCCCTGTTTGTTGTCAAGGAAAGCCCCTTGTCACTTCTATTCCAGAACAGGAGCTCCTAAAAGCTGTCGGCAGAGCTTCTGCTGAGGCTGCAGCAGGGGCATACAGGGGTCCCCAGAATCCCAGGCAGTTTGGCTGGCATGGAGGGGAAGGGGCAGCTGGCGGCTCCACATGGCTCTTCTGCCTCACTCTTAGCCACTGGCTCACGTGCCCCAAGGTGAGAAGCAAGAGGAAGGCGAGTGCAGGCTGGATTAGCAGGAGGGCAGAGCCGAAGGTGTGATGAACTTGGGCATGGGCAGCACTGCCTGGCAGGACGCATGCCCAGTGGCATCCTCTTCCCATTCCAGGAGCTGCTCAGGCCCCTTCCCTCCTCAGACAGAAACACCTGACAGCTTGGATGCTGGCAGTGGGCTCCGTGGCCTGGAGCAGGGAATTTGGAGAAGTGAGGAAGACCCCCGCCTCTCACTCCACCTGGAAACCAGGACTGCTGGGTCCTTCCCGTCTGGACTCAATCTCTCTCCACTGTCACAGTGGCTGCGTGACGAAGCCCGTCCCTTTTCGTCTCTCAGCCCTGCTTCCCACGCTCCTGCCCCATCAGCAGGAGGGGATGTGCTGAGTAATGGGGTCCAGTTCTGCAGGGTCGTCAGACAGAAAGGACACCAGGAGAGGCGAGAAGAGGCCGGGTGGAGGCAAGAGATGACATTAGGACAGCAGTATGACTTCCCAAAACACAGGCAAACGCTCACTGGGCAACATAGGGTGGGCCTTCGGTCTTGCCTTTCTCCCGAGGGAATGAGGAGGAGGACTCAGCCTGGGTTGGGTTGGGTACCTTGTAAGGAAAGAGGGTCAGGGGAGAAAAATAACTGAGAGCCTGGGAAAATTGTGTCACCTCTCTGAGCACCAGCTTCTCATCTGCAAGATGGGAACAATAGTGTCCTCTTCACACAGTCATGGGAGGCTCCCCTGAGGAAGGTGCACAGTATAAGCCTCCCTGTTCATTAGGTCACCAGCTGTGTGATCTTGACAAGATATTAAACTTTTCTTTCTTTTTTTTTTGAGACAGAGTCTTGCTCTGTCACCCAGGCTCGAGTGCAATGGCATGATCTCGGCTCACTGCAACCTCTGCCTTCTGGATTCAAGCAATTCTCCTGTCTCAGCCTTCAGAGTAGCTGGGATTATAGGCATTTGCCACCCACACCCGTCTAATTTTTGTGTTTTAAGTAGAGATGGGGTTTCACCATGTTGGCCAGGCTGGTCTCGAACTCCTGACCTCCAGTGATACACCCACCTCAGCCTTCCAAAGTGCTGGGATTACAGACATGAACCACTGTGGCCTGTTGGTGCTTAACTTTTTTATACCTCAGTTTCCTTGTCTGTAAAATGGGAACAATGGTTCCCACCCAGTTGCCTTCACACCATTGTGAAGTCTAATGAAATCAAAGGTATATTGACTAGTCTTTACAAAAAAAGAGGAAATAAAAGAAGTAAAGGGTATGAGTTGCCTGGGGATGTTCTCTTATCTTGTCCTCTACCTGCTCCTCCTCAACCCACAGCAGTGATGGGAGGAGGGGGTTAATCAGGAAGAACTGGGGTTTTTACAGTTTTCAAACGCACTGGGAGTCAAGGCTTGAAACAACGTACAAGTTAGATTTGGCAACATCCAGGGTTGTGCATGGGAGGCTGGGAGCCCCAGAACACTGCCCATTTGCAGGGCCCTGGGTCTTGGGTGGTGGCCCCAGGTTACTGTGTACATGTGTGTGAAATGCAAGGTAATGAGTGTCTCAATTCCCAGTTACTGGTCCGGTTACTAAGAACTTGCCTGACCATAACCATCCTTTCCCAACTCACAGAATGTCAGGTTCCGATGCCAGTGATTGGAAAGAAATGGAAATGGGCGAGAGGGGCTAATGCTGGGCAGCCATGCCAGCTTTATGCCCCCTGTGGCCAGAGATGGGGGTCCGGGCCCTTCTCACTGCCCAGCTTAGTCCAGCCAGCTGCCCATGGCCCTGGTGGGAGGAGGTAAGCTGGACGCCTTCTGACACTTCCTGGGTAACTGAGCGGGGCAAGCAGCAGACAGCAGGCTCCTGGGGAAATAGACTTGTCTGTCAGAGCAGATCTGTGTCTGGGGTGGTAAGTGGGGTTAAACTCAAGGTCAGACCTAGCCAATCCATTTTCGTGCCAACATGGCCTTGGGTGTCCTCCATTGCAGTGGCTGGGACCCAGGTGCCCACTCAGCTGGAGATGGCACTGCTGGGAGCCCAATGCCTGGTTTGTCCCTCTGCCTCAGACACTGGTTGCTCGCCTGATTGCTGCCTGTGCCTGGGATTTATAAGGAAGGGAGTTGTGACATGTGGATCCCAGGCCTCCGTTCCACTCCCAGATTTCAGGTGCTAATCTCTCCATGAGTTTCAGTGACCTCAGAAAAGGAAATGGGATTAAGCTGCAGTTTAAGGGGTGGTGGGAAGACAGCTGAAAGAATGTCCCAGTCTTCAGTAGAGGAGGTAGGAGGTGGCTCTAAACTGCCTAAATGGAGGGAACACAACCAGGAATCTCAGATTTCTGTACAATGCAGACATAGTCAATCAGCCTCCATCTAAAGTGCTTAGAGATGACCAACCTGTCCCAGCCTCTACCTGAGTCTACCACTTCACTCCTCCTTGTTCTCTGTTTTTCTCGGACTACTGTGGTCATGATTTGTGGCAGAAGTTGGGAAGGCAGAAAAGGAGGGAAGGAGGGAAAAGAAAGCTCTGAGGACAAGCTGGAGGGCCAAAGTGGACCCCAAGCAGGAGGCAGAGTTGGCAAGATGGGAAAGGGGATGCAGGGCCAGGTGAATGAGTTCAGGTGGGCAAGAAATGTAAGATAAGTCAGCAAGCTGCCTTTGCGCAGGAGAAGCCGAGGCTAGCAGGTAAGAAGGGCGTCCACATGCAGCAGGAGTCTCAGTGTTTCTGGAATGGAGTGTGTACATATGTCGTGGGTGGGGTGAGGGGGACAGAAGAAGAGCTTCCTGCCTTTGAGGAGGAAGATGGTACAGCAGGAAGGCCAGGAGGTGGACTACAGGTAGAATTCCAAAATGTTCCCGTGAGACAGGGCTGAGGGAAGCAGAGGGCCAACTGCTGGGCCTGCAGCCTTCTTGCCCCCACTCCCAGCTCACCCGCCCCCTGCAAACACTCCTCAGCTCCCCCACCCCATTCTGGCCCACAGCCCTGGGGAAGTGACATGGCGTTCTCACCACGGACCCAGTGCCGGCTGTGGCTTCTTCCCTCTGACCTATTTTTTAATCATTTGATGGGATTTTTCCCCCCCAAACCAAAGCCTCAGCCCCCTGGGCCCGTCAGCTCCACCGCGTGTCAAAACCACCCCTGTCACTTTGCGTTGGTTTCTCAGTCCAGCCAGCCCCTCCCCGCAGGGCCTGAGAGTGATGGCTAATTACCCAGCTGCTGAGCGCCCCCCACTCCTGTCCCTCCATCCCTAGCCCTGACAGAGGGGCCCTGGAGGACTGCTGGGAGCAGCTGGGGCCCCCTCACCCTCCCACTGCGTGGCAGGAAGTCCTTCCTGCTGTCTAACCTCCATTCTTCCCTCTGTCCTGCCCCTAGTGGTGCTGAATTGCAGACACAGAGGCTGTTGGTACTAGAAGGATGTTTGGGACACCTCCTTGAGGGACAGAAAGGGAGAACTAGTCTTCTGCCTGGGTTTAGGGATGTCTTCTGTCACTCTGGCTCTCTTATAGAATTCTAGGGGATGTCCTTGCTAACTGTCTCATGTTATAGACTGAGGCACACACAGCGTGCATACACAGTGAGGCACACACTGCATGCATACACACTGAGGCACACACGGTGTGCATACATGGTGAGGCACACACTGCGCACGTACACACTGAGGCACACACGGTGTGCATACACACTAAGGCACACACTGCGTGGGTACACAGGGAGGAACACAGAGTAAAAGGGCCCAGCCCAAGGTCATCCAGGCCAGCAGTGGAGCCAGGATCAGAACCCAGAGCTCCGGGTTTGTCTTTCTACCTGTTTCTGGGTCTTCCCCATTCTAGGTCTGTTTCTATACAACTCCACCGGAGCCCTGAACCGGCATGTTCCCTGCCATGCCCTCTCTCCCTTGCCCGCTGGCTACACAGAGCTTCACCCTGGCGTTTCAGGGCTGGGCAACTTGCTTCTGATACCATTAGGAATGGGACTCTTCCCCTCAGCACCACCCATGCCCCTTTCCCTCTCCCTCTCTCATTCATCCCTGGCCAAGTCCATAAGTCTGCCCTGTCTCAGGCCCAACCTGCAACATTAACCAGGTGGACAAGGCAAAAAGCTCTAGGCCAAATGCAGGCAGGCCAGAGCCCACTCACAAATGAGGCCTGGTCCCAGACGGACAGACAGATATGCAGGAGATACCTGGAGCGCTGAATAGCCCTGGAGACGCCGACAGCAACATGGAGATGCAGAGACAGACACCAGCACGCTGCAGAGACATTGGCAAGTTCCGAGGCCCACAGCTAACAGACAGACACAGAGACACAGAGAGAGCCACAGAATCTACATTCAGGACCAGTGTGCAGGCCTCTCACAGGTCCCAGAGATAGGGGTGGACGTGAAGAGGATGCACCAAGACACAGGCAAAAACAACGGAGACTCAGGGGCTGAATCAGATCGGAGGAACCCAGATACTCAGGAGCCCTGAGAGACACGGGCACTTAGGGCTGTACACAGCTCCCAGGAAGCCAGAGAGAACCCTGGGGAGACAGGAGGTCCCAGGGGGTGGCTTGCACTCTGAAGGACAGCAGGGTCTGGCCTGGCAGAGCCTGACTGTGCCAGGAAGTCATGCCAAGATGGCAAGATGAGAAGCAGAGAGGAGCTTGGCAGCGCAGGGGTTAACCCCTCAGCCAACACCCTCCCTCCAGGTCCCTTCTCCTTGGCTCTTCTTTTTCTTTCTTCCTCTCCCAGCTCCTTTTACCCAAAGCCCTGGATATTTCCCCCCTCACCGCCCCAACCAACTCCTGGTAACCAGACCCCACTTCCTGCCTGAGATTAGGGACCTGTCTGCTGAGATTCCCCAGGAAGGGTGGGGACACAGCCTCTCCACAGGGCCTCCCCAAAGCTTGGGCTTGCCCATCCATACCCTGGCATGCCCCCCTAATAATAGTTACCCAAGTGTGCGATGTCTGAACATCACTTCCGGAGGGCGCAGGAGCCCTAGCCTGGGAGTGCTGCTTGGTGTGGGTGTGAGTGGGGGGTGTGGGTCTTGTGTGAAACGCTGGGCGGGGGTGAGAGTGACTAGAGATAGGATAGATGATTCAAGATAAGATGTCACTGAGAAGGAGGACTGAAAGGCACCTAGGTCCAGCCTAGAGCCCAGGGGTAAGAGCCGCTCAGGCTTGGGGGTGTGCGTGTGGGGAAGGGTGACCCAGCCTGTGGATGAGAGTCTGGAGCTCTTGACCTTGGGATGAGACCTCTGCTGTGTGTTCACACTGACCACCTGGTGCTGGGTGCTGGGGACTCGGAACTCCTGCAGCTGTCACAGGGAGGGAGGGTTCTACAGGTGCCTGTCCCTCCCCTTCCCCCTTCTCTGGCTGTTAATCCGATGGTTCCGGCCATGCCCTCTGAAGAACTGGCAGTCTGGGCCCAGCGGGGGAGGGGATTCAGGGCGGGCAGGGCGGGCAGAGTCAGATGCTCAAGGAGGCTGGATGTCAGGGAGAGAGGGGCGGGGCTGGTGGGGCTGCAGGGACGACAGGCAGAGATTTCTCTAGCATAGTTCTGCGTGGGGTGTGCACATGTGTGGACCATGGTGTGTGTGCACATGGTGTGTTATGAGTCTACACCCCAGGGGCAAGAGGGCTGAGGGTCTTGAGATTTCTGGCCGCTGGGGTCACCTTGCTAGGAGCTCTTTGGGGGCAGGGACTGACCCTAATTTGTCTTTGTGATCCAAGATCCCCAAAGGCCTGGCTTATCGCAGCCCTCAGGTACCCAGGGAATGGTGTGTGGGTATCAGGAGGAGAAGTCTGTCCTTTCTAAGATGAGAGTCTCACCAGCAGAGGGGCTCTCTTTTGGCCTCAGGCCTGAGTGGGGGCTGAGGATGGACCTGAAGGACACTTTGTGGATGAGCCACTAAGCCAGAGGGAGGAAAGGGCAGGTGCAGGTGGCCGGGAGTAGAGGAAGAGGGCTTAGCACAGCCTGTGTCTCTGGTTTCAGCCTTAGGATAGCACCCCTCAACCTTCACACGACAGACTCAGTTAATCCTGGCAGAGGTCTGATAGCTCCATTTACTGACAAGAAAACCAGAGAGGTTAAGAGACTCTAATAGGTCACACAACCAGTAAGGGCTGGGATTGAGGTTCCAATCCAGCCACCTAATTAAGTCTCCCCATCCGGTTTCCCTCAGCCCCAGCTCCAGCACCCCCAGGCCTCTGCCTCTGCAGACTTTCCTCCCATTGGCCCATCTCTCTCTGTCTCCTTTCTTTCATGCCTCTCTCGCAGGCCCAGCCTGAGACTTTCCCACTGAGTCATGATCTGGGTCTCTGACTTTGTGGTCCCTGTCCCTCTCTGGCTCTAGATATTTCTTTCAGAACTGTACCCTAAGCCTCTCACTTTGCTCTCTCTTTCTTTTCATGCCTCCTACCCAACTCGCTGCCCTCTCTCTTTGACTGTCTACCCTCTCACAGCCTCTAAGGCTCTGCCCAGTAGGGTGAAGGGCAGGAATCCTGGGTTCTAGTGCCATGCCATGCTGCATGGACAGTTGCAGTAATAGCCACGCCTCCAGCTGTCCCACCAAGCCCATCCAAGAGTCTTCTAGGTCCCTGGGGACCCAGGTGGCTGGTAGACTAGGGTGTGGAATCATCTGGTCCTAGAGCTTTTTTTTTTTTTTTTTTGGAGATGGAGTTTTGCTGGTGTTGCCCAGGCTGGAGTGCAATGGTGTGATTTTGGCTCACTGCAACCGCTGTCTCCTGGGTTCAGTCGATTCTCCTGCCTCAGCCTCCTGAGTAGCTGGGATTACAGGCATGTGCCACCATGCCCAGCTAATTTTGTATTTTTAGTAGAGATGGGGTTTCTCCATGTTGGTCAGGCTGATCTCAAACTCCCAACCTCAGGTGATCCACCTGCTTCGGCCTCCCAAAGTGCTGGGATTACAGGTGTGAGCCACTGTGCCTGGCCGGTCCTAGAGCTTTAATAAGGAAATCTTGATGCCTGCAGCCGCCCTCCTTAGGCATGAAACTGCCTCCACCACCCTCAGTGTGCACACCCAGCAAGATAAGGGCACACTGACTCGAAGGATGGGACTTGGAGCTGGGACAGCAAAGTAGGAGGGAGACAGATAGTGGGGTGCATGGACTCCCTGAAGTCTGATTTGTCACCTGGAGTCCTTAAACATACAGACTCTAGAGACCTGCCACAGGCCTGTGCCTCAGAATCTCTAGAGGAGAGTCCCAGAAATCCACAGCATCACAGCTTCCTGGCACAGTCTGTGGCCTATAGGTGAAGCAGCCTCCCTCTTGTGTGACCTCCGGGGAGCCTCTCTCATTTTGAGGCTTGATGGGAAACAGTTTGAAAGGAAACCCTGAATGCTTGCAGAGGAAGACAGGGCAGAGAGAAACAGTGTCCAGGTTGTGGGATTCAGGATGATTTTCTTTTCATTTTTTTTTTTTTTGACAGAGTATCCCTCTGTCACTCAGGCTGGAGTGCAGTGGTGCAATCTTGGCTCACTGCAACCTCCGCCTCACGGGGCCAACTGATTCTCCTGCCTCAGCCTCCCGAGTAGCTGGGATTACAGGGACCAGCCACCACACCTGTCTAATTTTTTGTTTTATTTTTTAAGACAGAATCTTGCTCTGTCTCCCAGGCTGGAGTACAGTGGCGTGATCTTGGCTCACTGCAACCTCTGCCTCCCGGGTTCAAGTGATTCTCCTGAGTAGCTGGGATTACAGGCACCCACCATGCCCAGCTAATTTTTGTGTTTTTAGTAGAGACCGAGTTTTGCCATGTTGGCCAGGTGGGTTTTGAACTTCTGACCTCAAGTGATTCATCCACCTCAGCCTCCCAAAGTACTGGGATTACAGGTGTGAGCCACTGTGTCCGGCCTGTTTTCTAAACCTTTTCTAGTGTTAGTATGATTTTCCCTCACTCTTGTGGGAAGAGCACTGGCCTGGGAGTCAAGAGACCTGGGTTCCAGCTTCAGCCCTGCTACAAATGCAGTGTGTGAGTTTGGCGTCTTACTCCATTTTCTATATTTACCATCCATCCGGTCTCATAAAATAGGATGTTGGTTGGAGGCCATGTATCTCTCATTCCTGGACACTTACCTTGTGTTTCTTCACTGCTGTCCCACCAAGGCCAGCCTCATAAGCACTCCCCGTGTTCATGAGATAGAGGGCTGGGAGGGGCGGCCATGAGGAAGTGAGGCGATCCCAGGGAGCCTGGTCTCCTCACTCCTCTTTTCCCACCTTTCCAGGCCCAGAGCTTGGGAGGAGGGTGAGGTGGCAGCTGGAGGAGAAGGTGTCACTGTCAGGGCCCTTATTCTCACCCAAGCTGGCAGAGGGGCGGGACTGGCAGCAGTGACACCAGGGCCACTCAGCCCCTGCTTTTCACAAGCACTTTCTTTTTTGGATGGAAGAAATTGGAGAGAGGGGGTGAGAAATCGGGTTGAGGAACCAGGCTGTAAGACCCTGTAACAGCCTGTCAGGTTCTAGAGAGACTGCCCCCAGCCTTCCTCTTCTTCCAGAGGCATGGCCCCAGGACCACCTGATTCTAAGATTCAGAATCCCACCTGCCCCAGAAAGCTGGGTGGGAGCTCAGGTCATCCTTTTCAGAGGCAGGGGGATGGGTCACCTGACTTGAGGATTAGTATGGAAAAGACTCCATTTGGTCTTCAACAGCCCAGCACTGAGCAAAAATGTCCCTCCAAAAAGGGGTCAGCATTCAACAGTCTCACGCCTCCTGGGGAATCAGGCATTCAGGAGGGTCTTACTGAAAGCTCTCATGATTCCCCAAAAGTAGTGAAGGGTCCCGAGGTCACCCTCTCTTCCAAGCAATGCTGCCCCACTTTGAACATCAGGCAGAAACTTCCCTCTTCCTTAAGGCATGGTGAAATAGCAGGCGATATGTTGGGGAGGAGGCCAGTCCTGTGTTTCTGGTACTGTCATGTATCCGGTCTCCAACCTCAAGGGATGTGCTGATTTCTCTCCCTCCACCCTCCCTGGATCATGCCCACCTCCTGGGGTCCCCAGCTTTGCCTTTGCCTGCCAACCTGCCTCTTGGTTCAGCTCTATTTGGGAGCAGAGAGTCCCCATGGGCCCCTAAGGGTGAAGCCCTGTCAGGCTGGGACAGAAATGTAGAGCTGGGGCCAGTTCCCAGGGGAGAACTGGGGAGGCCTGGGTGAGGAGAGGCAGAGGAGAAGTTCAACTTAAACATGATAAAAAATATGAAAGTATTTTTTCAAAGTACTCTTAAAAGTGTAAATCTTTATATACTGACATGCAAAATATTCCATGACACCTTGTGGAGTGAAAAAAAAAGTACACATTACAAAGCAGCATGTGTAGTGTTTATATCAATTGTATATTTGTGTGTGTGTGCAAAAGACAGAGGCAGAGAGTGTATGAGGAGTGCTGTCTGGGCGGGCGTTCACCGAAATGGTAATCCTGTTTGCCTTTAGGGGGTGGAATTTGGGGTGATTTATACAGTCTTGTTTTTACTTTTCTGTGCTGCTTAAATTTCCTATATAAGTATGTTTCATCTTTATACGCAGGAAAACTCCCAATGATGCTATTTTCAATTGGGGGGAAA
The DNA here is from genome assembly GCA_963574635.1 of Cheracebus regulus. Taxonomy (NCBI): domain Eukaryota; kingdom Metazoa; phylum Chordata; class Mammalia; order Primates; family Pitheciidae; genus Cheracebus; species Cheracebus regulus. The sequence continues at coordinate 14,956 of CAUYQU010093411.1, read as the reverse complement.
AGGAGAGTTTTCATCATAAAAGGAGTCTAATACATTAGTTCACATAAAAGGAAAATGGAGAAAGAAAAGCCTCCGTGGTCCCATCCAGGAGGCAGCCCTTCAGAGCATGTGGTGGGTTTCCTTCCTGTCAGCCGGCTCTGAATCTGTTCAAAGCAGCTTTTCCATCCAGGTATAATAATAGATTGGAAAGTGCTGCACACGCACACCCTCTCATGTAAGGCTCACGGCCCCCCTGAAAAGTAGATCTGTTTATTTCCCCCAGTCTATGGATGAGGCACGTGAGGTTGACTTTCAGGCAAGGAAAGTGACTTGCTCGGGTCACATATACCTGATAGGCAGAGCCAGACCTGGGACTCTCAGCACTCAATGCTACTTCCAGTGTCCATGACTGCCGTGCGGGGCGGGGGAGCTTTTGTGGGCCCCGCCAGGCCCCTGGCTGCCGCTGATGCACTGCGCTTTAAGGAATGCTTCCTATTGTCCATCAGGTTCCAGGTTCCAGGTTTGCCCCCAGGGCTAGAGGTACAAGATGCGACGACTTAGCACATGTGGACCTCTGGTGGGGAGAAAGAGGGACACCCGAAAGCCCACTTAGCACAGAGCCCGGGCACGCAGTAGGTATCAATAAAGATCGGTTGAATGTTCGTGGTCAAGTTTGCTTCTAGTGTGCCGGCGCTCCGAGCCTCTGAGTGCTACGAGAAAGCCCAGCGAGTACCACCTGGGCCATCTCGAAAGGCTTTCTGTAGGAGAGGGCCTTTGAGCTGAGCCTTCAAAGCTGGATTGAATTTCCTCGAGGGTCCAGGAGAAAGCCACGGGCTGCTGTGTCAGGCGGCGGAGTTGATGCTCCCAGAAAGCAAGGTCTTCGAACCACAGGGCGCGCGCGCGGCACTCGCTGGTTGCCACCGTAGGGGGCCCTGCAATCCTCCCCAACCGCGTAGAATTTGCCTAGTCTTAGCCACGAGGGGGCGGGGTGGGGCGAGGCGGAACAGGGCCGAGGTGGCGGGGTTGGGGGAGCCGGAGAGCTTCATAAAGCCACAGAAAAGCGCCGCGACTCTAGTGACAGCAGCCCGCTGGAGAGGAAGCCCGAGAGCTGCCGCGCGCCTGCCGGACGCCGGCGCAGAAGCCAGGCGTCCGAACCCGGGCTCCAGTGGGGTCCCCCACCCGGCCCTTGGGGCGCCCGCCCCCTGCCCATCCCAGCCCACGCGACCCTCTCACCTGCTTCCGTGCGCGGAGGGGCGGGTCCTCGACGGCTGCGGGAAGGTGCCAGCCCGCCCCGGATGGGCATCGTGGAGCCGGGCTGCGGAGACATGCTGACGGGCACCGAGCCGATGCCGGCGAGCGACGAGGGCCGGGCGCCAGGCGCCGACCCGCAGCACCGCTACTTCTACCCGGAGCCGGGCGCGCAGGACGGGGCCGAGCGTCGCGGGGGCGGCAGCCTGGGGTCGCCCTACCAGGGGGGCGCCTTGGTGCCCGCCCCGCCGAGCCGCTTTCTCGGAGCCTACGCCTACCCGCCGCGGCCTCAGGCGGCGGGCTTCCCCGGAGCGGGCGAGTTCTTCCCGCCGCCCGCGGGCGCCGAGGGCTACCCGCCGGGCGAGGGCTACGCTGCCCCGGACCCGCGCGCTGGGATCTACCCGGGACCGCGCGAGGACTACGCTCTGCCTGCAGGGCTGGAGGTGTCGGGGAAGCTGAGAGTCGCGCTCAACAACCACCTGTTGTGGTCCAAGTTTAATCAGCACCAGACGGAGATGATCATCACCAAGCAGGGACGGTGAGTGCGGCGCGCCGGCCTGGGGTCCTCCGTGCCCCCGCCCGGAACAAGAACATCTCGTCTGTTTTTCTGGCTCCACAGTGCTTCTGACTCCGTGTCCCTCACAGTTTTGGCTTCGGCGTGGGGAGACGGGAGCGGGGTTGTAGTGAGGACGGGAAAGCTCCGAAGGGGCGTCTGTGCCCAGGCTGTTGCACCGACAGCTAGAGGAATAGCGAGGGAGACGCCGAGTGCGGGGCAGTGAGAAGTCACCTTGGTTTAGGGGAAGGTGGAGAGGAGTCGCAGCGGGTAGCGAAAGCCTCAGTTCCGCGCGCGGACCGGACGCCGAACGCCTCGGCCTCCTGCGTGGGAAACTGGAGGAGAAGGGAGCCCCTTATCTCCAGGCTCCCTGCGCCCCACTTCCCCGGCCCCTGGTGTGCTCAGGTCAGCTTTAGTGGTGGTGGTGGTGGTGGTGGGATATGTGTGTGTGTGTGTGTGTAAGGGGGCAGATTGGGATTTGGTGACATGGAGAAGCAGTCGCCAAGTTTCCTTTCCGGTCTCACTTTGAGATCATATGTCTGGGGCGTGTGTGTGTGTGTGTGTGTGTGTGTGTGTGTGTGTATGGGGATGAGAGTGGCAGTAAAGCTTGTAGGGGGCACAGATCCCTTCCAGGCACAACTGCCCCCGGGGCCTGGGCAGATGAAGCTCACCCAGGGGTCCTGCCTGGTGCCCAGCCCCACATCGCACCCTTTGAGGCTGGTCTGGTGAAAACCATCCCACACTCCTGTCCAGATTTTCACTGGTTCGGCCTGCAAAGTGGGGAAGGGAAGTCCCATGGCTCCATGGCTCGGGGTCCCTGAGCCCTGTGCGTGATAGGGAGGTTTGGGGCTGAGGGTGCTGCTTCCGGATAGGGCCTCCTGCACAAGAGAAGAAACAGAAAGCTGCGCCTTGTGTGGTATTTGTTTAGTAAGCAACCCCCGAGTGGGCCCTGTCTGATGTGGGCTATGTGCGCCCACCCTTCCAATGGGGCCCATGTGGGCAGGGCACCCGCGAGGACCAGTGTGGAGGGGCTGTTGCCATTGGTAGACCTAGGATGCTGGGTCTGAGATTGGGGAGGTGTGGATACCAAACGTGGGGCCTAGGGTGGAGGGGAGAGGGAGAAGGCCATGTTGGGCCCCAGGGGTTGGTATTGGATCTGGGTATTGCTGGAACATTCTTAATCCAGATGATTTTTGTGGGGTGGCCTGGGACTGGGGAACCTGTTACCAGCCACAACTGGCTTCAAGTTGCTGAGCTGTTCCACTTTCCCTCAGATGAACCCAGGGACGTTGGCATGTTCTTTAATGGCTCATCCTTCATCTCCTAAGACTTCTAATAATTCTTCTCTGCTCCCTGCAACCCTAGTCACATTTGGGTGTACCCAGACACAGCCCAGGCTTCTGGTCCCAATGTGTCTGAATTGGAAGGGACTCAGAAGATCCTATCCCTCTCACTGCACACACAGGGAGACAGACCAAGAGACAGCAAGAGACTCTTCCCTGGTCACACAACACACCCACTGCAGGCAGAGCTGGCACTAGAGCCCAGATGGTATCGCCTGGGTTTCTTTCTCTGGCCCCCTACGGCCACCAGTAAAAACAGCCACCCACACTCTCCGAAGGCCCTGATGCATTCAGAGTGCTTTCACTTCCATTATTTCACTGTGCATTAGATAGGCCAAGCACTCTCCCCATTTTACAGTTGAGGTCACTGAGTTGCAGGGACATAGTGGCTTGCCCTCCATCACACAGCAGACCAGCAGAACCTTCCACTCTGTTGTGTGGTCAGGAGGCCTTCCCACCCTGGGCCCTGGCTGGGGTCTCCCCACAGCCTCTGCCAGGCCTCTGCCTCCCCCTGCCAGTCTTGAGGGATGGGGTGGATGGAGCATCAGCCAGCATTTCAGGGAATTGGCCAGTGCTTGGGGGCTGCCTCCCTGCTGGTAGAGCCAGCTACAGGCAGAGAGCTCCCCAAAGCCAGTACTTCGAGGAGGCACTTGAGGGGATGGTTCTCGAAGTGTGTATCACCATCTCTACTCACATGGCCTCCTTTCCTTGGTGCTCCTGCTGAGTAATTCTCACTTGACAAGTTTTTTTTGTCCTCCTTTTAGATCCATACAAGTACTTTTTTTATTATGAAAAATTCCACTAAATACAAACGTGGACAGAAGAATGTAACAGACTTTCATCACCCAGTTTGCATAGTTGTCAATAGTACGAGTCCAATCTTGTTTCTGCATCTTCACTTGGTCTCTTCTGTCTGCTACTGTATTAGTAATATAGTAATTACTAAGTACATTCTAGATATTATTTTACCTCTGCACTTCTACAAAGGGCTTTTAAGTGAACACAATACTGTTAGCAAACCTGAAAAGAATTTCCTAAATATCACCAAGTTTCTCTGATTGCTTCATGAACGTGTGTGTGTATTTTACAATCCTCACACTTTTTGCTCCATCCTGAGGGGCTACTTTGGGCAATGCGGAGTCCCTGTTGAAGTGGGCAGTGGATCCTCACTGTTTCCTTTGGTGCTTTTTCTTGGATCAGGCCTCAGGGGCCCCACGCTGGATACACCACCCCAATTCAGGCCCACCAGCTCCCAATCACATCTGTACCTTCTCAGCTTGGGCTTCTGAGATCTGGGAGGTCAGTGGCCATTTCCTCTCAAAATAGGCTTTTGGGCTCATAGCACACCTTCCTTTCCGCCCTCCTGCTTTTGTGGGGTGGCCTGTCCCTCCGTGGGTTCCAGTGACCCACCAGTCACACCACATCACCCATGGCCTTCTTCCTTTTTGAAAAATTCTCCCCCACCCCAGGCCCACCTACAGCCCCGCGGCTTTTCGACTGAGCTGACTCACACCGTCCCAGATCCTTCCTCTCCCACCCACCCTAGCTCTATCCCTGGGCATTGACCAGCACCAGTAGCATGCTCTCCCCAATGAGCAGAAATGGGGTAGGGAACAGGGGGTGATTCCCAGGTCTGGAGATTGGTTAAGGCAGCTCAAATGGAGCTGAGAGAGGGGAACTGAGAACAAAACGATGGATTGGCCCAATAGGAGACTTTGGTGTTTATGTTTGTGTCTGAGGAGTTTTGGGGCAGCCTGATAATGCCCCACACAGGCTTGTGTGAGGGTTTCTGTGTGGCAGTGTGTGCGTGTGTTGTGAATGTGTTGGCGAGTATATAATAGTTGATGGCAGACATTCTCAGTAGAGGAAGAGAGAGGCCTGTGTCTCTGTGGGTGTGTGGGTGTGTATTAATTGCTGGCAATCCCCACTTTTCTGGGTGTGATTGGTTGATTATTATAATTAAGATAACTTTGGGTAGCTGTGTTGTGTTAAGCTCAATTTGCATTTGGGTTTGCACATGTGAAGGTAGGGGTTGGTAAAACAACAATTTCAGTACTGCACTATCCTTGCTACCCTCACAGTCATTATGATTTTTTCTTGTCCACATTCCCAACTCCAAGAACTTTAATTTTCTTTTATTTATAAAATTTTTCATGGGCCAGGAAGTGGACCTGAACCCACATGGATAACTTTAGTCGAGAACTTTTTAGATCTTTGTATTTTTTTTTTGAGACAGAGTCTCGCTCTGTCCTCCAAGCTGGAGTGCAGTGGCATGATCTCGGTTCACTGTAACCTCTGCCTCCCAAAGTCAAGCGATTCTCCTGCCTCAGCCTCCTGAATAGTTGGGATTACAGGTGTGAGCCACCACGCTTAGCTCGTTTTTGTATTTTTAGTAGAGATGGGGTTTCACTATGTTGGGCAGTCTGGTCCCAAACTCCTGACTTCAAGTGATCCCCCACCTCGGCCTCCCAAAGTGCTGGGATTACAGGCATGAGCCACTGTGCCTGGCCCAAATTTTCAGATCTTAATTTTAAAAAAAAATTTTTTTATGGAGACAGAGTCTTACTATGTTGCCCAGGCTGGTCTCAAATCCCTGATCTCAAGCAATCCTTCTGCTTCAGCCTCCCAAAGTGCTGGGATTACAGGCGTGAGCCATTGTGCCCAGCTAAAAAAAAATTTTTTTAGGCTTAAGCATGCTTAACTGGTTTTATTTTTCTTGGGGCAATTGAAAACAACTTTAATTTATTATTTTTTTAAATGAAACAGGGTCTTGCTCTGTCACCCATGCTGGAGTGCAGTGTGATTATGGCTCACTGCAGCCTTGACCTCCTGGGCTCAAGCAGTCCTCCTGCCCCAGCCTCCTGAGAAGCTGGGACTGCAAGCACACACCACCATGTCCAGCTAATTTGTTCTATTTTTTGTAGAGATGGGGGTCTCCCTATGTTGCCCAGGCTGCAGCTTTGCTTTTTGTCTGGCTGTTTGCCAGTGACCGTCTGAGTCTATGAAATGGATCTGAGGTTGGTGAGAGGAGGAAGTCCCCTGATGCCTGAGCACATTACCACCCTCCCAAAACGTGGTACCAATTTACACCCCCACCAATACTCTATGAGAGGACCCATTTCCCACAGCCTCATCAGCAGTAGACATTATCAATTTATTTATTTATTTTTTGGAGACAGAATCTTGATCTGTTGCCCAGGCTGAAGTGCAGTGGCATGATCTCAGCTCACTGCAACCTCCGCCTCCCGGGTTCAAGCGATTCTCCCACCTCAGCCTCCTGAGTAGCTGGGATTACAGGCGTGCACCATCACACCTGGCTAATTTTTGTATTTTTAGTAGAGATGAGGTTTCACCATGTTGGCCAGGCTCATCTCGAACTCCTGAGCTCATGTGATCCACCTGCCTCGGCCTCCCAAAGTGCTGGGATTACAGGCATGAGCCACCGCACCTGGACCATATTGTGAATTTTTAAACGTTTGCCAATATGACTGAGAAGATGTGTCTATCTCCTTGTTATTTAAATCTGCACTTAATCACAGTGAAGCAGAACCTGTGCCGGGAGCTCAGCATCTGAGCAGTATGGTGACCCTGTGAGCCATCCCAAGGCTACTTAGTTCTTAGGGCCAGCAGAGGAATGCGGGGTCTTGGACCCTGTCTTATGAGGGTGGGATGCCAAGTGGTGTTTTAGAGAGGCTCGATTTGGCACCAGACCCATAGCCACTCTCGGTTCCTTCCCAGCAAAGTGTCATGTAAATCAGGGGCTATTTTGGGATTCCAGCTGGTGGTGATTCTAGACTTTTAGGGAGAAACCGAGATCCCCCTTCTCCTCTCCCTTTTCCCCAGCCTCTTCCTGTGTCTCCTCCCTTTCCCTCTACTAGTAATAAAAACAGGGTGAGCTGGGCCTGGTGGTGAGTGCCTATAACCCCACTCGGGTGACTGGGGAGGCTAAGGCAGGAGGATTGCTTGTGCCCAGGCATTTGAGTTCAGTCTGGGCAGCATAGCAAGACTCCATCTCTTAAAAAAAAAAAAAAAAATCAGTATGGACCAGGCACAGTGGCTCACCCCTGTAATCCCAGCACTTTGGGAGGTTGAGGCAGGCAGATCACCTGAGGTCAGAAGTTTGAGACCAGCCTGGCCAACATGGAGAAATCCTGTCTCTACTAAAAATATAAAAATTAGCCAGACACAGTGTTGGGTGCCTATAATCCCAGCTACTCAGGAGGCTGAGGCACGAGAATTGCTTGAACCCGGGAGGCAGAGGTTGCAGTGAGCCAAGATCATGCCACCACACTCCAGCCTGGAGGACAGAGAAAGACTCTGTCTCAAAAAAAAAAAAAAGAAAAAAATTAATATGAAGAAATGGAGACCACAGCATGAACTCACAGTCAGAAGACCTCACCTCTGCCCTCCCACCAAGGATTGTCACCAAATCTCTTGGAGCACTAGTTTCTTCAAATATAAAATTGGAAATAACATTATATGTCTTAATAGACTGGTTTGATAAACTGGCTGGAGTATAAGTAGAGGCTTAATGAATGTGTTCCCTTTCGTTCCTTTAGTCCTACAAGTTTGGATAGGAACTGGTTATGGTATAGGAAACATTTGAGAACCCTCGACACCATCATAGATGGTGACAGAAATGAGTTGAAAATATTCTCCCGTCCTCCGTCGTCCAAGGCCTAGTCTCTGACCTTTGATTTCTCAAGTCAGTCATTGCACCGAGCCTCTGGAACTCAGGCCTGGCACCAGGGCTCTGACTCTTGCTCAGGGTCCTCCAGCCAGGCCAGAGGGCTTTGACAGCTCTGGCTCTGGGAGAAGGTGGGATGGAGGTGGGACCTGAGGAAGGAAGAGCTAAGTTTCACATCTTTCAAACTCCTTTTTTTTTTTTTTTTTTTTTTTGAGATGGAGTCTTGCTCTGTTGCCCAGGCTGGAATGCAGTGGCTCCATCTCAGCTCACTGCAACCTCCGCCTCCCGGATTCAAGTGATTCTCTTGCCTCAGACTCCCGAGTAGCTGGGACTACAGGTGCATACTGCCACGCCCAGCTCATTTTTGGTGTTTTAGTAGAGACAGAATTTCACCGTGTTGCCCAGGCTGGTCTCAAACTCCTGAACTCAGGCAATCCACCCGCCTCAGCCTCCCAAAGTGCTAGGATTACAGGTGTGAGCCACTGCGCCCAGCTATCTTTCGAACTTTTTAACAGCTTTCAGAGGAAAGATGGACAGAAGTTAGACTCTCCACTTACATGTGAAGAAACTGAGATTAAAGCCAGGCACGGTGGCTTATGCCTGTAATCCCAGCACTTTGGAAAGCTGAGGTGGGTGCATCACTTGAGGTCAGAAGTTCAAGACCAGCCTGGCCAACATGGTGAAACTCCGCATCTACTAAAAAATACAAAAAGTAGCCAGCTGTGGTGGCACGTGCCTGGAGTTCCAGCTCTCGGGAAGCTGAGGCAGGAGAATCTTTTGAACCCGGAAGGTGGAGGTTGCAGTGAGCTGAGATCGTGCCACTGCACTCCAGCCTGGGTGACAGAGCAAAACTCCATTTCAAGAAGAAACTGAGATTTGGTTTGAGAATTAACTTATCCAGGGTCGTAGGGTAGTAATCTCTTTTTCTCAACTCAAAAGAGTCTGGGAAGACAGGTGTAGGACAGTACCCTGCTAGGACACCTTCCCAAGGTTGTTAGGAAAGTTGTCCTGGGGACCTCTGGGGATGAGAAATCCCTCAAAAAGAGTTCCTGGGTCCCTGGAACTCTCCCTCCTCCAGGTTTCCTGACTCATTGATAGGTCCCCTTTCTCCTATCCTTCAGGGCTTCTCAGGAGAGGACGGGGAAGTGTGTGGAAATAAAAAGTAATTCTGATGAGGATTAGCTTCTGCCATTCTGAAAACTCTGCTCTTCCTGCTTGGGTTAGAAGAGAAAGGCTAAGCCATTGGAGCTGGTGATGGAACAGGTGCTGGTGGAGGTGCTGGCTGTGATGGGGAAGGTGGTGCCTGTGCTGGTGCTGGTGGAGATCGTGGTTATCATGGTGGTGGTTGTGATGGTGGAGGGACGGTTATAGTGACGGTGGTCGTGATGGTGGTGATGGGTGGTTACAGTGCTGCTGGTTGTGATGGCGTTGATTGTAGTGATGGTGGTGATGTGGGTAGTGATGGTGTTAGTGGTGGGAATAGTAGGAGAGTGCTTCTTTTCTGAGTCTGTTACTCTGGCACGATAGTGGAATCACACAGCATCCCACCCTCTAACTTCCTCTACTTTTCCTGGAAACGAGGACTTTGAACATGAGCCCCGTGTTCAAGAGAGCCTTCTTTCAAGTGGGTGGGAAGCTCCCTGTTCAACTCAGATGTGTGCAACTTCTCTGAAGGCTGAGGGCACGCCACACTGCAGATGGCAGGCCCAGGAACATGGGAGAGGGGGCGCGTGAGTGGGTGCCATGGGGCTGGGAGTGCGTTTGCTCTGTGAGAACCATGGCAGGGAGGGTGGGTGGGAAACTGAGGTGTGAGGACCTACCAGGAACTGCCTGTGCAGAGCTGGCTGGTGCCCCCTTCTGGGAAGCAGCTAAGGTTGGGACAGGGGTGTGCAGATAGATGTCCAGCAACCCACCCTCTGAAAGAACATGTTAGAAAGCGCTGATGTGTACTGTTTGCTGATCCCTGTGGGGTAAATACTCCTGCTATGGATGATTTCAAGCAACTGATGACAGTTGAGCTGGGAAGAGACGCACAGTGCGCTGTGATCTAGTACCTCCTCCATGCAGCTGTGATAGCCAGAAGGAACCTCAACAGCGCAGACAATAGTAAAACGTGGTGAAATAACTGGGCAGTGATGATTTTAGAGTTTTTATTACTTTGATTTTTTTTTTTTTTTTTTGTGATGGTGTGTTGCTCCCGTTGCCCGGGCTGAAGTTCAATGGCGTGATCTCGGCTCACGGCAACCTCCACCTCCCAGGTTAAAGCAATTCTCCTGCCTCAGCCTCTTGAGTAGCTGGGATTACAGGCACCTACCACCATGCCCAGCTAATTTTTTTTTGTACTTTTTAGTAGAGATGGAGTTTTGCTGTGTTGGCCAGGCTGGTCTCGAACTCCTGATCTCAAGTGATCTGCCCACCTCCGTCTCCCAAAGTGCTGGGATTACAGGTGTGAGCCACTGTGCCTGGCCTACTTTGATTGTTAATATAATGCCTTGAATTGCAAGTTTATGTAATTTAATTTTTAATTATGGCTATGTTTAACCACTGGCTGGCAAACTCCCTAAACACCCCCCAGCTGGTTCTTGTGAGTGGGAGGAAGCCGGCTACAGTGCACTGCTGTTGCCTGGGCACTGCTGCAGGGACTGGCTGTGGAGCTGGGGCTGATGGGTGCTGGGGGGGGTCTCTCTCTTCTCTCCAGGCGGATGTTCCCATTCCTGTCATTTACCGTGGCTGGGCTGGAGCCCACCAGCCACTACAGGATGTTTGTGGACGTGGTCTTGGTGGACCAGCACCACTGGCGGTACCAGAGCGGCAAGTGGGTGCAGTGTGGAAAGGCCGAGGGCAGCATGCCAGGTGTGTGCGCCCCTGGGAGCTGTGGGCTCTGTTTCTCTGGGACTGGGCGCCCCCTGGTGGGCCCCCCAAGCCCCTTCCCCCAATGCCCAGATTTTAAATCTCCCTCCCACTCCATCCCACCTCTGGCTTTCTGCTTTGCTCTAGCCTGTCCTCTGAGTCCTCTGCCCTTCCCTGCCTGGTCCTCCCCCTGTGCCCTTCCTCACGTGCCTCTCGGGACAGGCTAAGACCCACATCACCAGGGTTCTGTCCCGGAGCTGCATGTCAAAGAAGTGAACTGTCCACAGGAAACCGTCTGTACGTCCACCCAGATTCCCCCAACACGGGAGCACACTGGATGCGCCAGGAAGTTTCATTTGGGAAACTAAAGCTCACAAACAACAAGGGGGCGTCCAACAACGTGACCCAGGTAGGACCTGCTCTTCAAAAGGTAGCCTCGCCACCCCCCACCCCCGTCCCCACCCCGGGTCTGAGACCTCCAAGGCCACAAGGGTCCTGCGAGGCCAGTGTGGTTCATTTTTCTTCCTTCCCAAACTCTGGCTGTTTTTCACCCACTGTGGGAGGAAGATGTGATGGGATGAAGCTCAATCTTGGACAGGGGTCACATTCAGGCCACAAAATCCAACCCAGACTCAGGGTTTCTTCACCAAATTGCAGGTTGCCATTGCTCCAGCACCATGGAAGGCACAGAGTTGGCACCATGGTCCCGGGGAATAGACGCCGAGTTTCTCTGGGTTGAACAGTCCTGTTAAAAGTGCCCTTGCTGCCAGGTGGGGTGGCTCACACTGGTAATCCCAGCACTTTGGGAGGCCGAGGCGGGTGTTCAAGACCAGCCAGGCTAAGATGGTGAAACCCCGTCTCTACTAAAAATACAAAAATTAGCCAGGTGTGGTGGTGGGCACCTGGTGGGTAATCCCAGCTACCCTGGAGGCTGAGGCAGGAGAATTGCTTGAACCTGGGAGGCAGAGCTTGCAGTGAGCCGAGATTGCACCACTGCACTCCAGCCTGGGTAACAGAGCAAGACTCTGTCTCAAAACAAAAAAAAAAAAAGAAAAGAAAAGAAAAAAGAAAAGTGCCCTTGCTCTAAAAGCCCTATTTATGCGGATACCTTGGTCCCGTGGACATCTGGGGTAGAAGAGGGGGCAAGAGGCTAGAGTTGGTGCCCCAAAGAGTCCGGATCCTGGAGCTGGAAAGCTTGGGTGAAGTTACATGGCGTCAGGGTGGGGGAATGGACAGGACCTCCGGGCGATTGCTAGCCTCACGTGGGGCCAGCTTTTGGTGGGAGTGAGGGGATCCTTGAAGTCCCTCCTCCCCACCCCTACGGACATCTCCCTCTGTCTGCAGATGATTGTGCTCCAGTCCCTCCATAAGTACCAGCCCCGGCTGCACATCGTCGAGGTGAACGACGGAGAACCTGAGGCAGCCTGCAATGCTTCCAACACCCATATCTTTACTTTCCAAGAAACCCAGTTCATTGCCGTGACCGCCTACCAGAATGCTGAGGTGAAGGCTGCCTGAGCCCCGGTGGGGAGGAGGGCAGAGTGAGGCCCCCTGTCTCCCTTGGGGGGGATTTGGGAAGTTCCCGAGCCCCAGACTCAGGACTCAGGTGACTCTATTCCCTTCTCTCTAGATTACTCAGCTGAAAATTGATAATAACCCCTTTGCCAAAGGATTCCGGGAGAACTTTGAGTCGTAAGTGCTATGGGTTCAACTCAGCTTTGGTCCATCCTGAGACACGTCCTCTCCCTACCCCTAAGAGCAGGAGAGTCGGGGGCAGGTGCTAGAGGTGGGCAGGCCAGGGAAGGTGGGTCAGGGAAGGGGCACATGAAACAAGTTGGCTCACAGGTGACTGGTTCTGCTTGTGACCCGTTTTCTTGCCTTTTTTTTTTTTCTAGCATGTATACATCTGTTGACACCAGCATCCCCTCCCCGCCTGGACCCAACTGTCAATTCCTTGGGGGAGACCACTACTCTCCTCTCCTTCCCAACCAGTATCCTGTTCCCAGCCGTTTCTACCCTGACCTTCCTGGCCAGGCGAAGGATGTGGTTCCCCAGCCTTACTGGCTGGGGGCCCCCAGGGACCACAGCTACGAGGCTGAGTTTCGAGCAGTCAGCATGAAGCCCGCATTCCTGCCCTCTGCCCCTGGGCCCACCATGCCCTACTACCGAGGCCAGGAGGTCTTGGCATCTGGAGCTGGCTGGCCTGTGGCCCCCCAGTACCCTCCCAAGATGGGCCCAGCCAGCTGGTTCCGCCCCATGCGGACTCTGCCCATGGAACCTGGCCCTGGAGGCTCAGAGGGGCGGGGACCAGAAGACCAGGGTCCCCCCTCTGTGTGGACTGAGATCGCCCCCATCCGGCCAGAATCCAGTGATTCAGGACTGGGCGAAGGAGACTCTAAGAGGAGGCGTGTGTCCCCCTATCCTTCCAGTGGTGACAGCTCCTCCCCTGCTGGGGCCCCTTCTCCTTTTGATAAGGAAGCTGAAGTCCAGTTTTATAACTATTTTCCCAACTGAGCAGATGATGTGGTGAAAGAAACAGAAACAGTGTTACTAGGCTGGAGGACGCCGACTAATTTAGGAACAGATGAAGGACTGAGAAGCCCCACACTCCCTCTGACCCTTCCCTGTATAGTAGTTGGCTGGGGAAGCGGGACTCAAGAAGGATATTGGGGTTCACTGGCTGCTTCCTGGCCCACGATGAAACCTGAGAGGGGTGTCCCCTGCCCCTTCCTCTGTCCTAACTACAGTCGTTTACCTGGTGCTGCTTCTTGCTCTTGGTTTCCAGCTAGAGAAAAGAAGACTAGAAAGTCTTGGACATGAAGGAGCTTTTTGCTTCTAGTAGGTGGGAAGGGTCAGGTGCGGGACATGGGATCAGGAGACTCCACTTTCTTCCTTTGTACAGTAACTTTCAACCTTGTTGTTGGTGTGTGTGTTAACCCCTGATCCGAAAAGAACAAATACATGTATTTTATAACCATCAGCCAGCCAGGATCAGGGAGAGGACTCAGGTGACTTTGGGCAGCTGGCTGGGCTCCTCGTGCTCAAACACGGTGGGGAGCGGAGGAAGGAGCTGGAAAGGGGGGGTGGCAAAGATATTGTTTGTGGTGGTTGTGTGTGTGTGTGTGTGTGTGTTTACTTTTTCTTTTTTTTTTGAATGGGGGAGGCTATTTATTGTACAGAGAGTGGTGTCTGGATATATTTCTTTTGTCTTCATCACTTTCTGAAAATAAACATAAGACTGTTGGATGTGCCTGCCTCAGTGCCAGCATGGGAGGACATGGATGGGGACTTGATTAGGGGTTGTACCCCAAGGTGTTTGTTGGCTTTCATTTCTGGGGTACCTGCTAAAACCCTGAAACGACTCCAGCTGAGTTAGAGCAAGGCCACATGACCTGGCTTCAGCACTCAGGGGGATGGTTGATGCTCCTTCTTAAGGCATCTTGGAACAGAGAATCATCCCTTGGGCTGTGTGTGCACCCTGACTTTGGACGGGGGGTTGGTGTGAGGGCTGGGCTGGGGGCAGAGGCGGGGGTGCTGTGAGGGGATGGCACTTGATTTCTCTTTGCATTTCTGGCAGCCCTCCACCATTATCTCTAGGGTTATTCAAGGATTAAAGAAATAAATATAAAATGAACCATGTGAAATTACCATTTTTGTAGGTCAAAAAGCCAAATATTAGCTATTTTATGTGATTCAAGCTAATACATATAAAGAGTTTAAGAACAGTGCCGGACAAGCCAGATGCAGTGGCTCACGCCTGTAATCCCAGCACTTTGGGATTCCAAGGTGGGTGGATCATCTTAGATCAGGAGTTCAAGACCAGCCTGGCCAACATGGCAAAACCCTATCTCTACTAAAAAAAAATACAAAAATTAGCCAGGTGCGGTGGTGGCCACCTGTAACCTGTAATCCCATCTACTCAGGAAGCTGAGGTAGGAGAATCGCTTGAACCTGGGAGGCGGAGGTTGCAGTGAACCAAGATCATGCTATTGCCCTCAAGCCTTGGTGACACCAGAAAGCCTCACTCACAAAAAAAAAAAAAAAAAAAAAAAATCAGAACAGTGCCTGACAAACAGTAAGCACTCACTGTGTAAGCTATTGTTACTAACAGTTTCTAGCTGTTTCTGTCTCTCCGTCTCTTTTTTTTTTTTTTTATTTTTTTTATTTTTTATTTTTTAGAATAAAAAGAATGAAAGAGAGAAAGGAAGAGGAAGAGATTTTAGAAAAAGAGAGAAAAGGAGAAAGAAAGAAACAGCAAAAGAAAGAAAAAATGAAAGAGAAAGAGGAAGAGAGTTT
>CAUYQU010093410.1:0-19164 GCA_963574635.1 Cheracebus regulus | reverse complement strand
AATAAAACAAGAATCCCATTCTCTCTCCCTCTTTCTCTTCCTCTTTCTTTCTATCTTTCATTCTTTTTTTCTTTCTTTTGCTGTTTCTTTCTCCTTTTCTCTCTTTTTCTAAAATCTCTTCCTCTTTCTTTCTCTTTCATTCTTTTGCTGTTTCTTTCTCCTTTTCTTTTTCTAAAATCTCTTCCTCTTTCTTTCTCTCTTTCATTCTAAAAAAAAAAAAAAAAGTCCTACCTATTAGCCGGGCAGGGTGGCATTCACCTGTAATCTCAGCTACTTGGGAGACTGAGGTGGGAGGATTGATTGAGCCCAGGAGTTTGAGGCTGCAGTGAGCTATGATTATGCCACTGCACTCAGGCTGGGTGGCCGAGCAAGACTCTGTCTCTTAAAAAAAAAAATTCTTATGGGAGCCAGATGGAAAAATATTCAATGTCAGGAATGTCCCTAAAGAGACCAAGCTTGTTATTCCAAAAAGTTATTTCTGAATCAGTGTAATGTTTTCTCCAATGTTTACATCATCTTTTACATTTTAAAAAAGGAGAAACTGGGTGCAGTGGCTCACACCTGTGATCCCAGCACTTTGGAAGGCCGAGGCAGGTAGATCACCTGAGGTCAGGAGTTCGAGACCAGCCTGGCCAACATGGCGAAACACCATCTCTACTAAAAATACAAAAATTAGCCGGGTGTAGTGGTGGATGCCTGCAATCACAGCTACTCGGGAGGCTGAGGCAGGAGAATCATTTAAAGCCTGGGAGACAGAGGTTACAGTCAGCCAGGATCAAGTCATTGCTCTCTATCCTGGGTGACAAGAGTGAAACTCCGGTTCAAAAATATTAACTAATTAATTAAAATTAAAAAGGATAAAAGAAAAAAGCATGCTGATTTACAACTAAGCCTCAAGATGAAGCAGAAACTCATTTTAAATATTCATTTTCCAGCCTGGCCAACATGGTGAAACCCCGGCTCTACTAAAAAGACAAAAATTAGCCAGGCATGGTGGTGCATGCCTATAATCCCAGCTACCCAGGAGACTGAGGCAGAAAAATCACTTGAACCTGGAAGGAGGAGGTTGCAGTGAGCTGCACTTGCGCCACCGCACTCCAGCCTAGGTGACAGAAAAAGAATCTGTCTCTAAATAAATAAATATTTTACCCCTAGAAATTTCCTTTACTTACCTATTCAATTTCTTTTGGGAGCGTTTTCATAACCAGTAGCCTGAGTTAAGTGGCACTTGAAAACAAAACAAGGACTCAATCTGTTGCATAGACTGGAGTACGGTGGCCCAATCCCAGCTCACTGCAGCCTTAGACTCCTAGGCTCCGGCAATCCTCCAGCCTCAGCCTCCTGAGTAGCTGGGACTACAGGTGCATACCACCATGTCCGTCTAGTTTAAAAAAATTTTTTTTAGACATGGGGTCTTGCTATGTTGCCCAGGCTGGTCTCAAAATCTTAGGCTCAAACCATCCTCCCTCCCTGGCCTACCAAAATGCTAGTATTACATGAGTGAGCCACCACATCCTCAGAAGAAAATTCTTACTCCTTGGACCATATCTTGATGTCCCTATGGCTATAGCTCAGTTCTTCTACCCTTAGGATAAAAACTAAGGTGGTTAAGCCATGATTCTGTAATGGACTCACGGGATTTTACTGACATAAAGGTGGATACTCTATCACTGTTCTTTGTTTTTTGAGACTAAGTCTCACTCTGTTGCCCAGGCTGGAGTCAGTGGCACCATCTCAGCTTACTGCAACCTCCACCTCCCAGGTTCAAGTGATTCTCCTGCCGTAGCCTCCTGAGTAGCTTGGACTACAGGCACATACTACCATGCCCGGCTAATTTTTTTTTTTTTTTTTTTTTTTTGCATTTTTTAGTAGAGACAGGTTTCATTATGTTGGCTAGACTGGTCTCAAACTCTTGAGCTCGTGATCCACCCTCCTTGGCCTCCCAAAGTGCTGGGATTATAGGCATAAGCCACCACACCTAGCCTTTCTACCACTGTTGTAACTTGGGAGGCCTGCAGTGTGCCCAGGCACAGGAGTTTGCCCTGTTATCATCGTCACCCTCTGATGACAAGCCCCATCAACCTCTGCTCTAGAGGAGTGACAGTTGTCCTAAACTATGACAAAGGGAGTTGTCCACATGGAGTGGATAGATTGGAGAGCTGGCAAGTCCTGTGGCATAAATAGAGGACCGCAGGCTGGCTACAGTTGGTAGATACTTCTCCCTAGGTGGCAAGAGAAGGACAGTGAACACAGCTTCTGGACACTGATGATTTATACTTCTGTAAGTAAAGATCAATGGCTTGCCCTTGATCGCTCCTTCGGTCACACAGCTGCTGTCTATGAGGTCCCTCACCTCTCCATCAGAGCACAGGAAGTGTTTTTTTTTCAAATCTATATAATTGTTTCTTTTTTAAGTTTTTTCTTTTCTTTTCTTTCTTTTTTTTTTTTTTTTTTTTTGAGACTGGGTCTCATTCTGTTGTCCAAACTTGGGTACGGTGGTGTGATCATGGCTCACTGCAGACTCAACCCCCTGGGGTCAACTGATCCTCCTGCCTCAGCCTCTCAGGTAGCTGGGACTATAGGGCACACACCATCTCACCCAGCTGGTGTTTTTGTTTTTTGAGATGGAGTCTCACTCTGTCGCCTAGGCTGGAGAGCAGTGGCACAGTCTCGACTCACTGCAACCTCTGCCACCCAGGTTCAAGCAATTCTCCTGCCTCAGCCTCCCAAGTAGCTGGGATTACAGTTGCCTGCAACCCACACCCTGCTAAATTTTTTTCCTTTTTGTAGAGACGGAGTTTTACCATCTTGGCCAGGCTGGTCTTAAACTCCTGACCTTGTGATCCACCCTCTTCAGCCTCCCCAAGTGCTGGGGTTACGGGCATGAGCCACTGTGCCTTTTTTTTTTTTTTTTTTTAAGAGATGGGTTTTTGCCATGTTGCCCAGGTTGGTCTTGAACTCCTGGCCCCAAGTGATCCTCCTGCCTTAGTCTACCAAAGTGTTGGGATTACAAGTATGAGCTACTGCACGCAGCCTATAACTATTTTTCTATTCATTTGAAGCACAGTTTAAAAAAAAAAAAAAGGTACACTTTGGAAATTCAGTGGCACAAGGTACACTGCCATAACTGAGGGGTATCATACATTATTTTTTTTAAAGGAGTCTCTCTGAACCTATTCTTATTCAGGAGTCTGCCCAATAAAAATAATAGTCTAGGCACTGTGTGCTCATGCCTGTGATCCCAACACTTTAGGAGGCTGAGGTGGAAGGATCATTTGAGGCCTATGTGTCTGAGACCAGCCTGAGAAACAAAGTGAGGCCCCAACCCTATGAAAAAAATTTTTTATTTTTATTTATTTTTATTTTTAAAAAAATAAGATAAAAAAATAAATAAATAAAATAAAATAAATAAATAAGATGGGGTTTCACCATGATGGCCAGGCTGGTCTTGAACTCCTGACCTCAGGTGATCCACCCACCTCGGCCTCCCCAAGTGCTAGGATTACAGGCGTGAGCCACTGCACCCAGCAAAAAAATTTTTTTTAATTAGCAGGGCAAAACTGGGTGTGGTGGTTCATGCCTGTAATCTTAGTATTTTGGAAAACCGAGATGGGCAAATCCCTTGAGGTCAGGAGTTTGAGGCCAGCCTGGCCAACAAGGTGAAACTTTGTCTATACTAAAAATACACAAAAAAAATTAGCCTGGTGTGATGGTGTACACCTGTGGTCCCAGATAATTGGGAGGCGGAGGCAGGAGAATCGCTTGAACCTGGGAGGCAGAGGTTGCAGTGAGCCGAGATCGCACCACTGCACTCCAGCCTGGGCAACAGAGCGAGACTCTGTCTCAAAATAAATAAGTAAATATAAAAAATTAAAAAAAAAATGTAGCCGAGCGTGGTGGCACCTGCCTGTTAGGTCAGCTACCTTGGAAGGCTGAGGCAGGAGGATTGCTGGAGCCCAGGAGTTCAAGGGTACAGTGAGCTATGATGGCATCACTGCACTACAGTCTGAGCCAAATTCTCAAGCCCTACCCAGACCTGATGAGTCAGAAACTCAGGAGGGTGGAGCCCAGTGATCTGTGGTTTTGTTCTTGTTTTTTAACAAACTCTCCAGGTAACTTTGTGTGCACAAAAGTGTGACAGTGACTGCTCTGTTCTAAGGCAGTGCATCTCAAACTTTACTTCACGCTAGAATTTATTTGGCAGCTTTGAGAAATTCTAATGCTCGGGCTTCAACCACACTCCTTACATCGGAATCTGGTGATAAGACTCAGGCATCAGTAGTTCTTAAACATCCCACAGGTGATTCAAGTGGGTAGATGAGTCAGAGAAGCAGTGTGGTCTAGAATGCATAGCATCAACATCCTCTGGGTGCCTGGTAGAAATGTGGAATCTCAGGCTGGGCACGGTGGCTCATGCCTGTAATCCCAGCACTTTGAGAGACCAAGGCAGGTGGATCACTTGAGCCCAGGAGTTGGAGACCAGCCTGAGCAGCATGGTGAAACCCCCATCTCTAATCCAAAAAACTCGCTGGGTGAGGTGGTGTGTGCCTGTAGCAACAGTGAGCCATGATCGTGCCACGGCACTCCAGACTGAACCACAGAATAAGACCTTGTCTAAGAAAAAAAAAAAAGCCAGACCGGGTGCGGTGGCTCATACCTGTAATCCGAACACTCTGGGAGACCAAGGTGGGTAGATAACTTGAGATCAGGAGTTTGAGAGCAGCCTGGCAAATACAGCAAGACTCCATCTCTACTAAAAATACAAAAATTAGCCAGGCATGGTGTCCTACGCCTGTAATCCCAGCTACTGGGGAGGCTGAGGCAGAAGAATGGCTTGAACCTGGTAGGCAGAGGTTGCAGTGAGACAAGATTGTGCCACTGCACTCCAGGCTGGGCGACAGCAAGACTGTCTCCAAAAAGAAAACACAAAACAAAGAAAGGAATCTCAGGCCCTGCCCCAGACCTGCTGAATCTGAGTCTGCACTTTAACAAGATGGGGTCGGGTGTTGACCCTCCTATTCTTTTTTTTTTTTTCTTTTTTTTTGTTTGAGACGGAGTCTCGCTCTGTCGCCCGGGCTGCAGTGCAGTGGCATGATCTTGGGTCACTGCAACCTACACCTCCTGGGTTCAAGCAATTCTCTGCCTCAGTCTCCCAAGTAGCTGGGATTACAAGCACCTGCCACAATGCCAGGCTAATTTTTATATTTTTAATAGAGATGGGGTTTCAACATCTTGGCCAGGCTGGTCTTAACTCCTGACCTTGTGATCTACCTGCCTCAGCCTCCCAAAGTGCTGGGGTTACAGGCATGTGCCACCACACCCAGCCTTATTTATTATTATTATTTTTTAATAGAGACAAGGTCTTGCTATGTTGCCCAGGCTGGTGTTGAACTCCTGAGCTCAAGTGATCCTCCTGCCTCAGCCTCCTAGAGTGTTCAGATTCCAGGCGTGAGCCACCCTGCCCGGTCATGTGACCCTCCTAAGTACGTTCAAATGTGAGATGCCCTGTCCTGGAATACAAAAATTTCAATCTGAGATATGTATCTGAAACTGTCTGATTTACAAATTAATGATTTACTGAACCCAGTCCAGAGGTTGTTGCTTTTTTTTTTTTTCTCTTTTTTTTACTTCTTTTTTTTTTTTCTAAACATGGGGTTTCACCATGTTGGTCAGGCTGGTCTTGAACTCCCGACCTCAGGTGATCCACCTGCCTTGGCCTCCAGAGTGCTTGGATTACAGGCGTGAGCCACCACGCCCAGCCTCTTGTTTGGGAGGGGTGGGGGATGGAGACTTGCTCTGTCTTCCAGGCTGAAGTGCAATGGCACTGCCTCAGCTCACTGCAACCTCCACCTCCTGGGTTCAGGTGATTCTCCTGCCTCAGCCTCCCAAGTAGCTGGGACTACAGGCATGCACCACCACACCTGGCTAATTTTTGTATTTTTTGGTAGATATGGGGTTTCACCATGTTGTCCTGGCTAATCTGAAACCGCTGATCTCAAGTGATCCACCCACCTCGGCCTCCCAAAGTGCTGAGATTACAGGCATGAGCCACCACATCAGCCAGCTTTTGTTTTTCTGATTCTCTGGTGACAGTGACTGTTTTCCTGCCTCCACCACCCCACATCCCCTCAGATGATCTGTCCAGGGGAGGGGAAAATGGCCTGGGGAGAGTAAATTCAATGAGCACCTCCAGGGTGCCCTAGAGAGTGAGTAAAGGAGGAGGGAACACTAATTAACACTCGGATAGATTCTGTTCCTCAAATTATTAATTACTGCATTGTTTCATGGTAACTCCCAGGAGGCCTCCCCTAAACCAGCTATTTCTGACTCTCCCTGCCCCACCCTTCAATTTTTTCTTTTTACTCTTTCCTCGGCATCTTATCAGATCCCTGCTGAGCAATTTAGAAAGTGAAACCAGGCGGGGCACGGTGGCTCACGCCTGTAATCCAAGCACTTTGGAGGCCAAGGTGGGCAGATCACCTGAGATCGGGAGTTCAAGACCAGCCTGACCAACATGGTGAAACCCCGTCTTTTTTAAAAAATAAAAAAAAAAGAAAAAAAGAAAAAAAAATAGAAAGTGAAACCAAGCCTAAGTCAGAATCGAAATACACATTCACCTGGACTTTGTGTTTCCCTGAACAGGTAGAATAAGAATCCCAGATTGCAGTGGGACTTTTACCAAAGGCAACACAAATGTCATTGTCTTGAAATTTTTTAACTGACGAGATTCTTTTGTACGAATCCCATTCATATATTTGTCTTTTTCCTTAGCTTGAAAATGACACATGGCTGGTTCGTTTCTCTAGAGTCTCCAAACCCATACTCACTTTGATATATGTATGTGTGCATACATGCAGTCATGGCAAATAAGGTTTTTTTTTTTTTTTCTTTTTGAGATGGAGTCCTGCTCTGTCACCTGGGCTGGAGTGCAGTAGCACAATCTTGACTCACTGCAACCTCCACCTCCCTTGTTCAAGCCATTCTCCTGCCTCAGCCTCCTGAGTAGCTGGGACAAAGACTCGTACCACTAAGCTCAGCTAATTTTTTGTATTTTTAGTACAGACAGGGTTTCACCGTGTTAGCCAGGATGATCTCGATCTCCTGACCTCGTGATACATCCCTCATGATATATATGTGCTGCAATTATAAGCATGAGCCACTGTGTCTGGCCAACAAATAAGGATTTGTAGGATGCTTTTGTATCCTGGGCAGTGGGGTGTGGAAAGAGGTTAGGGCTGGAGTAAGGGCACCTGGATTCCTTAGAGCAAGTCACTCTGCTATGCTGGGTCTCTGTCTTCTCACTTCAAAAATAAGGATTTTTTAAATTTTTTTTTGAGATGGAGTCTTGCACTGTCACCTGGGCTGGAGTGCAACGGCACTCTCTCAGCTGACTGCAACCTCCAACTTCTGGGTTCAAGTGATTCTCCTGCCTCGGCCTCCCCAGTAGCTGGGATTACAGGTGCCCACCACCACGGCTTTTTGTATTTTTAGTAGAGACAGGGTTTCACTCTGTCGTAGGCTGGTCTCGAACTTCTGACCACGTGATCTCGTGATCTGCCCACCTCAGCTTCCCAAAGTGCTGGGATTACAGGCGTGAACTACTGTGCTTGGCTAAAAATAAGAAAATTTGATGGCCAAGGGTGCAAATTCCAATGCTTGCAGGTGCCTAAGGAATAGCCTATGAGGGCTAAGCGTAGCCCCCTCTCAGACCCACCCACTTTTTTTGTTAACTTGTTGGAATATGGGTCCAGAATTGCCACATTTCAAGGGAAGCAATAATAATAATAACATTTTTATTTCCATTTGCAATTTCTCAATTTATAAATGCCACAAACTAACATGACTTTATTTTGCAGAATTTGGAAATTACACAAAATACTCCTGAGGCCATCATTTACCTGGAGCCAGCCAGGTAATGCAATCTAGATGAAATGATATCTCAGGACTTTTGTAGGATCCAATTCTTCCCCTCTAATGCATTTGAGGGTTTTTGGATTTTTTTTTTTTTCTCTCTCCCTTTTCTCTGTCACCCAGTCTGGAGAGCAATGGTGCAATCACAGCTCATTATGGCTTCAATCTCTGGGGCTCAAGCAATTCCCCTGCCTCAGCCTTCTGAGTAGTTGGGACTACAGGCATATGCCACTATGACTGGCTATTTTAAAAATTTTTTGTAGGGATGGGGTCTCACTATGTTGCCTGCTATTTTTTTGTGTATGTAGTCATATCTGTGTCTCTCATTTATTCCTTCAATAAATATTTGAGTACCCATTATAAGCTGGAAACTGTAGTTGATAGAAAAAAATGAGATGGGGTTTGTACCTTTAGGTGAGCAAATGAGACAGCTAAGTCACATTCCACAATAAATAATAAGGCTTACTGACAACTACATTTGCTGAAAAGTCTAAGGTAAGGGGGATTCAGGTCTTTAGCAATACACAATCATTCTGAAGCTTGGCATTTTCTCTGTAAAATGGAATAATAATACTTTCCCATCAAGCATGTGTGAAGATCAGAGCTGACTGTGAAGTGCTGAGAAGTATACTACCTCGCATGGGGTAGATGCTTGTTTCAGTCTATGTGTGCTGCTATAAAAAAAATAGTGACCAGGGGCAGTGGCTCACACCTGTAATCCCAGTACTTTAGGAGGCCCAGGTGGATGGATCACCTGAGGTCAGGAGTTTGAGACCAGCCTGGCCAACATAGTGAAATCCCATCTCAACTAAAAATACAAAAATTAGCCAGGTGTGGTGGTGTGTACCTGTAGTCCTGGCTACTCAGGAGGCTAAGTCAGGAGAATGGCTTGAACCTGCGAGGCAGAGGTTGCAGTGAGCTGAGATTGCACCATTGTCCTCCAGCCTGGGTGACAGGGTGAAACTCCATCTAGGAAAAAAAAAAAAAAAAAAAAAAAAGCACAAACCAGTGGCATACAAACAACAGGAATTTATTTCTCATAGTTCTAGAGGCTGGGAAGTCCAAAATCAAGGCACCAGCAGATTTGGTATCTGGGGAGGGCTCGTTTCCTGGTTCATAGATGCACCTTCTTGATGTGTCCTTACATAGTGGAAGGCACAAAGCAGCTTCTTGGGGCCTCTTTTATAAGGACACTAGTCCTTTGAGCAGAACAAATTCTATTAAACTGCTGCTCACCAAAAAAAAAAAAAAAAAAAAAAGACACTAGTCTTGTTAATGAGGGCTCGGCCTTCATTACCTAATTGCCTCTGAATTAGTCCATTTTCACACTGCTGATAAAGACACACCTGAAACTGGGTAATTTATAAAGAAAAAGAGGTTTAATGGACTCACAGTTCCACCTGGCTGGGGAGGCCTCACAATTATGGCAGAAGGCAAAAGGCATGTCTTACACGGCGGCAGACAAGAGAGAATGAGAGCCAAGCAAAAGAAGCAACCCTTATAAAGTCAAATCTGGTGAGACTTATTCACTACCACAAGAGCAGTATGGGGGTAAACAACCTCCATGATTTGATTATGTCCCACCAGGGGTCCCGCCTACAACACATAGGAATTATAGGAGATTTGGGTGGGGACGCAGTGAAACCATATCACCTCCCAAACACCAGGCTTCCTAAAACCACCATCTTGAGTACTATGATTTCAATGCAGAAACTTGTGGGAGGCTGGGCACGGTAGCTCTCATCTGTAATTCCAGTACTTTGGGAGGCCAAGGTGGGAAAATCACTTGAGGTCAGGAGTTCAAGACCAGCCTGGCCAACATGGTGAAACCCCATCTCTATGAAAAATACAAAAATTAGCCAGGCATGGTAGTGTGTGCCTATAGTCCCAGCTACTTGGTAAGTTAAGCAGGAGAATTGCTTGAACTCAGGAAGTGGAGGCTTCAGTGAGCCAAGATTGCACCACTGCACTCCAACCTGGGTGACAGAGGGGCACTCTGTCAAAAAAAGAGGAAAGAAAGAAAAAAAGGAAGAAAGAAGGAAAGAAAGGAGAAAGAAAGAAAGAAATCTGTGGGAGACACATTTAGATCATGGCGATGCTCAGTCAGTACTATAATATCTAGTGTTGCTACCTTTGCTCTGTTGCCCAGGCTGAAGTGCAGTGGCACAATCACAGCTTACTGCAGCCTTGAACTCTAGGGCTCAAGAGATCCTTCTGCCTCAGTCTCCCAAGCAGCTGGGACTATAGGTGAGTGCCACCATGACCAGTTAATTAAATATTTTTATTTTTATTTATTTATTTTTTTAAAGTTGGGGTTTCAGCATGATGGCCAGGCTGGTCTTGAACTCCTGGCTTCAGGTGATCCACCCACCTCGGCCTCCCAAAGTACTAGGATTATAGGCATGAGCCACCATGCCCGGCCTAAATATTTTTATTTTTTTGTAGACATAGGGTCTCACTATGTTGCCCAGGCTGGTATTGAACTCCTGGCTTTAAGTGATCCTCTTGCCTCAGCCTCCCAAAGTGTGGGGATTATAGGTATGAGCCACCACACCCAGCCCTGGTGTTACTATGTTTATTATGACATTATAAACTCCTTGGAGTTAAGGGCTGGGTCTTATTAAAATCATACATGGCAATTCCTAACTTGTAGGCAGTAGGTTGTGTTCCAAAAGTGTATAACTCAGAGCTTTTTTCCCACGGAGACATCATCAATTGGTTATTTCCCATGGTAAATCTGGAACTACCTATTTAAACTACAAGACGACTTAAATATTGCACAATTGCAATGAAAAAAAAAAACTCAGAAAACAGCCCTGATACAATGGAAATATAGCAGGAGAAGCAGGTCTTGCAGGTTCTTTTCTATTAATGATGATAAAAAGCTTCTTGCTTGTGAATGGCCCTTGAGACTCTAAGGCAGGATTAATTAGAAGACCAAGAACAACAGTTCACACTTCAAGATTCTGAAGGAGGCTTCTAGGGATGTTTAAGGGCCTTTAAGACGGGTAACTCTAGGGTTTTTAATTTGTTTAATTGCACTTAAAAATGTATAACTTTCCTTTGCCTTGAGCCAATTATCTGTAACATTGTTTCCATACTTATCCTTAAAGTATCATCTTCAGGCCAATGATTCTCAAATTTGCAACTTTAGGCCACATTTTTATTTAGTGAACTCCTGGCTTGACATGGGCACTTGGCAATCTCGTTCACATCTCAGATATTTTTTGTTTATGGTTTTTTTTTTTTCAGTTTTTTCTATTATTTCAGATTTGACATGGTCAAAACAGAACTCTTGACCCAAATTTGCCTCTGCCCTGGTCCTTCTTATCTCAGTAAATGGTACCAACACACTGGTTACATCAAAACTTGGGAAATAGGCCGGGTGTGGTGGCTCATGCCTGTAATCCCAGCACTTTGGGAGGCCGAGGCAGGTGAATTACCTGAGGTCAGAAGTTCGAGACCAGTCTGACCAACATGGTAAAATCCCATCTCAAAAAAAAAAAAAAAACAACTTGGGAAATAGCTTTCTTTTTAATTTAATGTTTTTTCTTTTGAGACAGAGTCTAGCTCTCTTGCCCAGGCTGAAGTGCAGAGGTGTCATCTCAGCTCACTGCAACCTCTGCTTCCCAGATTTCAAGTGATTCTCCCGCCTCAGCCTCTCAAGTAGCTGGGATTACAGGCACATGCCTCCATGCCCCGTTAATTTTTGTATTTTTAGTAGAGAGGGCATTTCACCATGCTGGTCAGGCTGGTCTCAAACTGCTGACCTCTGGTGATCCACCTGCCTTGGGCTCCCAAAGTGCTGGGATTATAGGTCTAAGCTGCCATGCCCAGCCCTAGCATTACTAGTATGCATCAAATATGCCAGGCTTGTTGCAACGTGGGGCCCTTGTATTTACTTGTCAATATGCCAGGAAACTGTTCATCACTTAGGTCTCACATTAATTTCTCTTCCTCAGAAAAGCCTTCCCTGCCCTTCTTTGGCAGAGACTTCTAGTCGTCCCAGTATCCATTCTTCCCCTTTCCCATAGAAATGAAATCTACAGATAATTTTTATTAAAAAAATTTTTTTGTAGCCAGGAACGGTGGCTCATGCTTATAATCTCAGCACTTCAGGAGGCTGAGGCGGGTGGATCACCTGAGGTTAGGAGTTCCAGACCATCCTGGCCGACATAGTGAACCCCCATCTCTACCAAAAATACAAAAATTAGCCAGGCATGGTGGTGCGTGCCTGTAGTTCCATCTACTGAGGAGGCTGGAGCAGGAGAACTACTTGAACGCAGGAGGCAGAGGTTGTTGTGAGCCAAGGTCATGCCATTGCACTCCAATCTGGGCAACAAGAGTGAGACTCCGTCTCAAAAAAAACAAAAAAAGAAGTCATGGGGTATAGGGGATATATGTCATGTGGCCTCTTTGGTGTTCTGAATAAGAGTGTGGAATTAAGTCCCAAGCAGAGGTTGGCTGAGCCATCCAATTCTGCAAAACTCTCCATTAAGAGGCAAGCCCCAGCCATCAACTTTATTTCCTTGTCATAAGGCTCACATTTTGAGGATGATGAACAGAACAGGTAAAATCATATCACCAGAATTCCAGAAACCAGGGCAAGGGGTTCTTTGAATGGTATCATAATTACTGTAAAGCACTCCAATATGAATCTTCCCTTTGCCCATTTTCATCAGGAAGGCTGAAAGAGTTCTGAGGTGCTAACTTGCTGCTGTAGTACATCTCTTCTCTGTTTCTGTTTGGATGAAAGGAGTATACCTATATTCATGGCCCACCTGGAAAATGTAATTTTCTCTTACAGGTAAACAAATGATGGATGAGGGAGGCTTGAGGGACAGGAGATTATGTAGCTGATAGTTTCTGGGCCACTTCCTGTTTTAACCTTATTTCCCAGTTTCCAATTTGTAAGACATTGATGTGCTCAGTGACCCTGGACAGGGAACTTAATGTCCCAGAACTTTCATTTGCTCATTTGCACACTCTATTTTTTTTTTCTTTTTTCTTTCTTTTTTTTTTTAAAAAGGATTTCACCATGTTGGTCAGGCTGGTCTTGAACTCCTGACCTCAGGTGATCCGCCCGCCTTGGCCTCCAAAGTGCTTGGATTACAGGCGTGAGCCACCACCCCCGGCCTCATCCATACACTCAAGGGTTTGGGTTAGACTGTGGCTTAATGATCTTCCAACTTTATTTTATTGAGGCAGGGTATCACTCCGTCTTTCAGGTTGGAGTGCAATGGTGCAATCTCGGCTCACTGCAATCTCCATCTTCTGGGTTCAAGTGATTCTCCTGCCTCAGCCTCCAGAGTAGCTGGGATTACAGCATCCGCCACCACTCCCGGCTAACTTGAATTTTTTGTAAAGACGAGGTTTCACTATCTTGGCCAGGCTGGTGTTGTAGTCCTGACCTCATGATTTACCCACCTGAGCCTCCCAAAGTGCTGGGATTACAGGCGTGAGCCACCACACCCAGCTGTGAAATTCATTTTAACAATATATTTTATCCAAAATAATATCATTTCATGTAATCAGTATACGATTATTAATGAGATATTTTGCATTCTGTTTTTGATAAGTCTTTGAAAGCCAATGTGTATGTTACTTACAGCATATTTCAATGCAAAGCAGCCACATTTCAAGTGTTCAGTAGCTGTAAATGCTTAGTGGCTAGCATATTGGATTCTGTCTGTCTAAAACTACCACTCTTATTTATATGTTCCTTCTTCTAAAGAGTTTAGTTTGTTTGTTTATTTATTTATCTGAGACAGAGTTTTGCTCTTGTCACCCAGGCTGGAGTGCAGTGGCACAATCTCAGCTCTCTGCATCCTCCGCCTCCTGGGTCCCAGAGTTTCTTCTGCCTCAGCCTCCCCAGTAGCTGGGATTACAGGTGCCCACCACCACACTTGCCTAATTTTTGTATTTTTAGTAGAGATGGGGTTTTGCCATGTTGGCCAGTCTAGTCGTGTACTCCTGACCTCAGGTGATATGCCTGCCTTGGTGTCCCAAAGTCCTGGGATTACTGGCACGAGTCACTGTGCCTGACCTCTTCTAAAGAGTTTAAATATTGTTAATTAGGTTTCAGCAGTTTTCCTAAGTTCTGTTCTGATGCACAGAACTTGTTCTGGTGCCAGCAATATTTTTTAATCTAAAACTTATTTCTGGGCCCGGCATGGTGGCTAATGCTTGTAATCACAGCACTTTGGGAGGCCAAGGAGGGTGGATCACTTGAGGCCAGGAGTTTGATACCAGCCTGGGCAACATAGTGAGACCCCCATCTCTACAAAAATAATAAAATACATAAATAGTGTTTCTATAAATAACTCATTTAAATTTTTATTAATTCATTCATTTAAAAAATAAGACCAAGTGCAGTGGCTCACACTTGTAATTCCAACACTTTGGGAGGCTAAGGAGGGTGGATCACTTGAGGCCAGGAATTTGAGACCAGCCGGGCCAACATGGTGAAACTCTATCTCTACCAAAAAATACAAAAATTAGCTGGACATGCTGGCGGTGCCTGTAGTCCCAACTATACTCAGGAGGCTGAGGCAGGAGAATCACTTGAACCCAGGAGGCGGAGGTTTCAGCGAGCCAAGATCATGCCACTGCACTCCAGCCTGGGCAACAGAGTGAGACACTGTCTCAAATGATAATAATGATAATCACAATAATAATAACACCAGCCTGGCCAACATGGAGAAACCTCGTCTCTACTAAAAATACAAAAATTAGCCAGACATGGCAGCACATGCCTTTAATCTCAGCTACTCAGGAGGCTGAGGCATAAGAATTGCTTGATACCCAGGCTACTCTTGAATTCATGTTCTCAGGTGATCCTCCCACCTCTGGCCTTTCCAGAGCGCTGGGATTACAGTGTGTCCGGCCCCCCAGACCTTTTATAAGGCACTGATCCCATCCATAGGGCACAGCCAGAATGGCCAAATCGCCTCTTAAAGGTCCTACTGCTTAATGCTGTCACCTCAGATGGTGTTGCGTTGGGATTTTCAACGTGAATTATGGAGGGGACACAAACATTCACACCGTAGTAGGAGTATAAAAATTTTCCAATTCATATGTATTTTTTGCCTACAAAAGATATGAAAAAAAAAAAAAAGTATTGCTTGAATCTGTGAGGCAGAGGTTACAGCAAGCTGAGATCATGTCATTGCACTTTAGCCTAGTGATAGAGCAAAACTGTGTCTCCAAAAATTAGAGAAAAAGAAAAACAAGTAATTACATTATTTTTGTTTTTATTTGAGTCCTTACTTTAAATGTTCGTTATCTTTGTTTCTTATTGACAGCAGGAAGGTAGAGTTATGAGATACAAGAATTGAGTCTGGGCACAGTGGCTCACGCCTGGGGTGGGTGGACCCCTGAGATCAGGAGTTCAAGACCAGCCTGGCCAACATGGCAAAACCTCATCTCTACTAAAAATACAAAATTAGCTTGGCCTGGTGGTGAGCGCCTGTAATCCCAGCTACTCAGGACAGTGAGGCAGGAGAATCACTTGAACCCAGAGGGGTGGAGATTGCAGTGCGCCAAGATCGCATCACTTCAATCCAGCCTGGGCAAAAGAGTGAAACTCTGTCTTGGGCCGGGCGCGGTGGCTCACGCCTGTAATCCTAGCACTCTGGGAGGCCGAGGTGGGTGGATCACCTTAGCTCAGGAGTTCAAGACCAGCCTGGCCATCATGGTGAAACCCCATCTTTAAAAAAAAAAAAAAAAAAAGAGTGAAACTCTGTCTCAAAACAAAACAAAACAAAACAAAAAAAGCAATATAGGAATTGCTTGAACCCAGAAGGTGGAGGTTGTAGTGAGCTGAGATTGTGCCACTGTACTCCCAGGCAACAGAGCAAGACCCTGTTTCAAAATAAAATAAAATTACAAACAAACAAACAAAACCAAAACAAACAACCAAACACCCTTTGCCCCCCCCCCCCCCGCTTTTTTTTTTGAGTCTTGCTCTGTCAACCAGGCCTTTTCCCCTTGTTAAAAATAAAAACAGTTGGTTGGCTGGGTGCAGTGGCTCACACCTGTAATCCCAGCATGCTGAGAGGCCGAGGCAGGTGGATCACGAGGTCAGGAGTTCGAGACCAGCCTGGCCAACACAGGGAAACCCCGTCTCTACTAAAGCTACAAAACATTAGCCAGGCATAGTGGCATGCACCTGTAATCCCAGCTACTCAGGAGGTTGAGGTAGGAGAATCGCTTGAATCCAGGAGGCGGAGGTTGCAGTGAGCAGAGATTGAGCCATTGTACTCCAGCCTGGGTGACAGTGAGACTCTGTCTCAAAAAAAAAGAAAAAAAAATAAGAGTTGCTTTTGTTTGTTTGTATTTTTTGTTGCTGTTCTTGTTGTTACCTTGTACAAGCTTTTTATATATTCTAGATATTAACCTTTTGTTAAATAAATGATTTGCAAATATTTTCTCCCATTGCATGCTTTGTCTTTTCACTCTGTTGATGGTGTCCTTTGATGCCCAAAAGTTTAAAATTTTGATGTAGTCTAATTTATCTGTTTCTTCTTCTTCTTCTTCCTTCTCCTTCTCCTTCTTCTTCTTCTTCTTTCTTTTTTTAGGGTTTCACCATGATGGCCAGGCTGCTCTTGTACTCTGGACCTCAGGTGATTCACCCCCCTTGGCCTCCCAAAGTGCTAGGATTACAGGCGTGAGCCACTGCGCCTGGCCTATCTATCTGTTTCTTCTTTTATTGCTTGTACTGTGTGTATCATGCTAAATTGATTCCTTTTGATCAGTGTGTCTTCGTAGTCAACACACTTGTTATACAGTCTAAAAGTTAAGCCAACAGAAGGATCCTTTATATTTTAATCTACTCACCTCTTTTATAGAATGAAAGCATTTTTTTCTGGAAAACACTGTGAGCTCTTTCTCATGTGTATTATTAATACTTTTATTAAATGGACTTTCTTTTTTTTTTTTCCGCCAACCAACCACCTGGACTTTCTATAAAAACAAAATACTATGAACTTTTTTTTAAAGTGCTTTCTGAAGTTTGCTAACTTATGATTACAACCTTTCCTTCTTCCCCTGGTTGTGAGCCATGATTGTGCCACCGCACCCCAGCCTGGGCAACAGAGAGGACCTTGTCTCTAAAAAAGAAAGAAGAAGGCCAACCGTGGTGGCTCACGCCTATAATCCCAGCACTTTGGGAGGCCGAGGTGGGTGGATCACAAGGTCAAGAGATCGAGACCACCTTGGTCAACATGGTGAAACCCCGTCTCTACTAAAAATACAAAATTAGCTGGGCATGGTGGCATGCACCTGTAGTCCCAGCTACTTGGGAGGCTGAGGCAGGAGAATTGCTTGAACCCAGGAGACGGAGGTTGCAGTGAGCTGAGATTGTGCCATTGCACTCCAGCTGTGTAACAAGAACAAACTCCATCTCAAAAGAAAAAAATGTGAAGAAAATGTAGCAAAGGGATATTTACAGAGGTGTGGGAAGGATTTTAGTGAACTAACAAAGAATGCTGCAGTATCCCAGGGCTAATGACAGCACAGAGGCTTCATTACCTTTAGGCCCAAAGATCAAGGGAGGGAGAGAGTGGTTGCTGGAGCCTAGAGAGGGTAGCTGGATGAAGACAGTCATATGACAGGAACTGTGGCCTTCAGTAGAGAGACGCAGCAACCTCCAGGTGACGTCAGGGAGAAGCTTTAGGAATAAGCACGCAGCCAGGCATGGTGGATCATGCCTGTAATCTCAGCACTTTGGGAGGCCAAGGTGGGCAGATCACCTGAGGTCAGGAGTTTGAGACCAACCTGGCCAACATGGTAAAGCCCTGTCTCCACTAAAAATGTAAAAATTAGCCAGGTGTGGTGGTACGTGCCTGTAATTCCAGCTACTTGGGAGGCTGAGGAAGGAGAATCACTTGAACCCAGGAGGTGAAGGTTGTAGTAAGCAGAGATCACACCACTGCACTCCAGCCTGGGCAACAGAGCAAGATTCCATCTCAAAAAAACAAAACAAAACAAAACAAACAAAAACCCCACAAAAACAATAGGGTGGCCTGGCAGGGTGGCTCACACCTGTAATCCTAGCACTTTGGGAGGCCAAGGCGGGTGGATCACCTGAGGTCAGGAGTTTGAGACCAGCCTGCCCAACATGGTGAAACTACATCCTGACTAAAAATACAGGAAGATTTTCAGGCATGGAGGTGGCTGCCTGTAATCCCAGCTACTTGGGAGGCTGAGGCAGGAGAATTGCTTGAACACGGGAGGTGGAGCTCGCAGTGAGCTGAGATCATGCCCTTGCACTCCAGCCTGGAAACAAAACAAAACGAAACAACAGCAAACAAACAATAGTGTGGAAATGCTGACTCAAGAGCCTGACCTCATAGATGAAGTGTGGCTCCAGGCACAGGAGGAAGATTAACCTACCGTATGTGGGTGGATATTGCTGGGAGCTGATTGCCACCTACCTCTCAGACTGCCCCAAGGCTGTGCCTGTGGTGTGCTTCTCCTAGAAGGATGCCCTGATGCATTCAGTGCTTTTTGTTTTGTTTTGTTTGTTTTGTTTTGTTTTTTTTGAGGCAAAGTCTAGTCTGTTGCCCAGGCTGGAGTGCAGTGGTGTGATCTTGACTCACTGCAACCTCTGCCTCCCAGGTTCAAGCGATTCCCCTGCCTCAGCCTCCCGAGTAGCTAGGATTACAGGCACCCACCACCATGCCTGGTTAATTTTTTGTATTTTTAGAAGAGATGAGGTTTCACCATATCGGTCAGCCTGGTCTCGAAATCCTGACCTCAGGTGATCCATCTGCCTCAGCCTCCCAAAGTGCTGGGATTATAGGCATGAGCCACCGTGCCTGACCCAGATTTTCTTAAAAGAACTGAAATAACTGATCCACCCACCTCGGCCTCCCAAAGTGCTAAGATTACAGGTGTGAGCCACCCCACCCAGCCTGAGCTGAAGGTTTTAACTCAACTCCCTTATTCTCTCGCCCCTTAGCTAGGAAAAGCAAGTGTTTGAATCAATTCACCTTTAGGATTATATTGCCAACACCTCTCTAATTGTCAGCCTGCTTGGGGTCACAGAAACACATATAGCAAAATAGACTGTTTCATTGAGTTTAAAATATTATCATTATTGTTATTATTTTGAGACAGAATCTCCATGTGTCTCCCAGGCTGGAGTACAGTGATGAAATCTTTGCTAACTGTGACCTCCGACTTCCAGGCTCCAGCAATCCTCCCACCTCAACCTCCCAAGCTGCTGGGACTACACATGTGCACAACCAC
>CAUYQU010093408.1:0-22298 GCA_963574635.1 Cheracebus regulus | reverse complement strand
CACTGTAACCTCTGCCCCATGGTTCAAGCGATCCTCCCACCTCAGCCTCCTGAGTAGCTGGGACTACAGACATGCGCCACCATGACTGGCTAATTTTTGGATTTTTAGTAGAGTTGAGGTTTTACCATGTTGGCCCTGATGGTCTCAATATCTTGATCTTATGATCCACCCACCTTGGACCCCCAAAGTGCTGGGATTATAGGTATACACCACCATGCCTGGCTAATATTTTTCTATTTTGTAGAGATGAGGATCTCACTATGTTACCCAGGCTGGTCTCAAACACCCAGTGTCACCCTCCCGAAGCACTGGGATGATTACAGATAGGAGCCACTGCGCCCCAGCCTCACAGTCTCTTATTTGAAAAACTATAAATTCCGGCAAAACAGGCCAGGCACGGTGGCTCAACCTGTCATCCCAGCACTTTGGGAGGCCGAGGCAGGTGGATCACTTGAGATGGGGAGTTCAAGACCAGCCTGACCAACATGGAGAAACCCTGTCTCTACCAAAAATATAAAATTAGCCGGGCATGGTGGCGTGCACCTGTAACCTCAGCTACTCGGGAGGCTGAGGTGGGAAAATTGCTTGAACCCAGGAGGCAGGGGTTGCAGTGAGCCGAGATGGCAACATTGTACTCCAGCCTCGACAGCAAGAGAAAACCGTTTCAAAAAAAAAAAAAAAATTCAGCAAAACAGAATCCTTCCTCTCACTGCATGTCCAAGGACAACCAGCTGACCCTTCATAGTCTCCCACATTCCCTATCCCGTAAAATAGTGGCAATGGCCAACGCAGCCCCGCGACAAGGATCTGCTGCAATACAGTGACCTATTTCCTCAAGTCAGCAAAGACCTTTGAGCCCCCTGGGTGCTCTAAAAATACAGCTGCTGACATGGCCAGAGCAGCCGCAAAGACGCTGCCTGGGCTCCTTGTGCTTATCAAGATGCACGCTTTGGAAAAATAGTAAAGAGCAATTGTGTTTCCATGGAGAGACCGGCCGGACGGCAGGGTGGATGCCCAGTGGGCTCTGCTGGACAGACCCTGCTGCAGTTCGTCCTAAGCGCACCTTGCCTTCTCCTTCCTCAGCAGTTTGTGATCATTCCACCATTGCTTGTTGTGCTGATGCTTGGCATGGCCTTTCTGTACGTTGCACACAACCCGTTCCTAGGCTGAGGCCTTCAGACACTTCACTTCCCTCCTTGAAGAGTAAGTGTGACGGCCCAGCACAGTGGCTCAGACCTGTAATGATGCCAGTGCTTTGGGAGGCCGAGGCAGGAGGATCACTTGAGGTCAGGAGTTCAAGATCAGCTTGGGCAACAGAACAAAATCCTGTTTCTACAAACAATAAAAATGACCCAGATGTGGTGGCTCATGCCTGTAGCCCCAGCCACTCAGGAGGCCGAGGCAGGCGGATTGCTTCAGCCCAGGACTTCAAGGCCACAGGGAGCTATGACAGTGACACTGTATGCCAACTTCGGTGACAGAGTGAGAATCCACCTCGTTTTAATTGTTTTTAATTAGCTGGGCATTGTGAGGCATGCCTACAGTCAGTCCCAGCTACTCAGGAGGCTGAGGCAGGAGAACTGCTTGAGCACAGAGGTTCAAGGTTACAGTGAGCTGCGATGGCACCATTGCACTCTAGCCTGGGCAGCAGAGCAAGACCTTGTCTCTGAAATAAAGATTAAAATTAAAATCCAAGTAAAATACATCTTAAAAAGAAACAAAGTGCTCCTCAAACATTCATGTAAGGGACATCTGGTAGACTGAAAAAATAAGCCACTATTGCCTTCCCTGAAAACAACTCATCCCCCACTCCCCACCCCCAAAAAAGGCAGCTTCACCCAAAAATTAAGCCTTTTAAATTGTGAAGTCTGGGCTGGGTGCGGTGGCTCACACCTGTATTCTCAGCACTTTGGGAGGCTGAGGTGGGCGGATCACCTGAGGTCAGGAATTTGAGACCAAGCTAGCCAACATGGAGAAACCCCATCTCTACTAAAAATAACAAAATTGGCTGGGCGCAGTGGCTCATGCCTGTAGTCCCAGCTACTCGGGAGGCTGAGGCAGGAGAATTGCCTGAACCTGGAGGTGGAGATTGTGGTGAGCTGAGATTGCACCACTGCACTCCAGCCTAGTGACAGGGCAAGACTCTGTCTCAAAAAACATAAAATGCTGGCCAAGTGTGGTGGCTCACGCCTGTAATCCCAGCATTTCGGGAGGCCGAGGGGGCAGATCACCTGAGGTCAGAGGTTCGAGACCAACCTGGCCAACATGGTGAAACCCCATCTCTACTAAAAATATAAAACTTAGCTGGACATCATGGCAGGCACCTGCAATCCCAGGTACTCAGGAGGCTGAGGCAGGAGAATCGCTTGAACCCAGGAAGCAGAGGTTGCAGTGAGCTGAGATAGTGCCACTGCACTCCAGCCTGAGCAACAAAAGCGAAACTGTGTCTCAAAAAAGAAAACAGTGCAGGCGCAGTGGCTGACGCCTGTAATCCCAGCACTTTGGGAGGCCGAGGCGGGCAGATCACGAGGTCAAGAGCTCGAGACCAACCTGGTCAACATGGTGAAACCCCGTATCTACTGAAAAATAGAAAAGTTAGCTGGGCGTGGTGGTGCGCACCTGTAGTCCCAGCTACTTGGGAGACTGAGGCAGGAGCATTGCTTGAACCCGGGAGGCGGAGGTTGCAGTGAGCGGAGTTCATGCCACTGCACTCCAGCCTGGCGCCTGGCAACAGAGCAAGACTCTATCTCAAAAAAAAAAAAAAAAAAAAAAAAAAAAGATATTTATTCAAATGAGGAATGCACAGGTACAAAATTCCAAAGGTACAAAGGAGTAAACTGTTAGAAATTCATGTTCCTCCCCCGTCTCATAGCCATGCTGGTTTGCTCTCCAGAGGGAACAGCTGTTTCCAATTTCTTGTGAGCACTTTCTGAGATCGTCATCCACATACACGCACATCTGTGCACAGAGTTTTTTTTACACAAACCACAATGCCATTTACAATGTTCAGCACCTCACTTTTATCACTAACATCTTGGAGATCGGCATCTGTGGGTGCTGGAAGACTTCCTCATTCATCATGGCTGCAGAGTCTACGGTGCAGAGTGCCATCGTTTATTATTAGTAATAGTAGTATTTTTTTGAGACAGGGTCTCACTCTGTCGCCCAGGCTGGAGCACAGGGGCACCATCTCAGCTCACTGAAACCTCCGCCTCCCTGGTTCAAGTGATTCCCCTGCCTAAGACTCCCTAGTAGCTGGATTACAGGCACCGACCACCACACCCAGCTAATTTTTGTATTTTTAGTAGAGCCAGGGTTTCACCATGTTGGCCGGGCTGGTCTTGAACTCCTGCCCTCAGGTGATCTACCCACTTTAACCTCCCAAAGTGCTGGGACTGCAGGCGTGAGCCACCATGCCCAGCCACCATTGTTTATTTCAGGTCTCTCCTTTAGGTGGAGATTTGTGTTTTCTTTTCTTTTTTTTCTTTTTTTCTTTTTTTTTTTTTTTTGCCATTATAAGCAATCCTGGAATAAATATTACTTATATTTTGTGATTATTTCATGATTCTAAAGCCTCTAGACATCAAGCTGCTGGGTCAGACAACGTGTGCATTTTCAATTTGAATGGATGCTACCAGAGAGCCAACCCTCGTCACTGTCGCAGTGCATGCTGGCATGAGAAAATCCGACTCCCACGTCCTTAGGGCAATCATAAAATACTTTGGGAGTTGAGAGGCAGGCCAAACAGGAGAACGACTTTCAACCTATCTTGTCTACAAGGATTGGTCCACTTGTGAGTTCTCTAGTCACTGGGCACATGGGGAAGGGGCGAGAGCGTGCAGAAGCCAAGTATGCTTCTAAAACTCACTCTGAGAAAGCCTTGGCATGCTCAAGAATCCACTTGATTATTTATGAGACACTTACTTTTCCTCATAAACGCTGCCTTTATCAAGGTGTGGAGCAGTCCCCAGGGGGCCAGGAAATATTGTTTGTGAGCCTGATAAAGGCTTTCTGGCTGCTTACAAAGCAGTCGTGCCGCCCTGAGAGTCTAGAATGATGCAGTTATTCAGATACCTACAGACAACATCCACACGGAGGATATGTTCATTTCAAGGTCCTGGTGAATGGGGGGGACCTACTTTCCAAGTTAAAGCTTAGCAGCTACATGCAAAACAGTGAATGAGCAGGACTCAGCAGCAGAGAGCGTGGTTCCCAGGGGACTCCAAGGGGACAAAGAGCCTTGTCCGCTCCGCCTTGCCTCCTCTCCTGAAACAGTCCTGACATGCTTCACTGGTGGGTGGGGGTGTCCCAGTTTGAAAAGCACTAAACCAGGCTGGGCGAAGTGGCTCACACCTGTAATCCCAGCACTTTGGGAGGCCGAGGTGAGAGAATCACTTAAGGTCAGGAGTTCGAGACCAGCCTGGCCAACGTGGCGAAACCCTTTCTCTACAAAATTAGCCAGGCGTGGTGGCGGGTGCCTGTAATCCCAGCTACTCGGGAGGCTGTGGCGGGAGAATCACTTGAACCCTGGAGGCAGAGGTTGCAGTGAGCAGAGATTGCATTACTGCACTCCAGCCTGGGAGACAGAGCGAGATTCTATCTCAAACAAACAAATAAACAAACACAGATAGCATACTCTATATGTAAAAAGGGAAAGGCAAAGAAAATAAGAAAGCATCAACTTCAGGTGATGAACAAATAAGAAGGATATAAAAATTACTCTTATGGTTAAGTGAGAAAAATAGGTTATAACATGTATAGAGGAATTTGAGTCTATTTTTAAATATTGGAGAGAGATTGTTAAAAACAATGTTTTTAACCCTGATCAAGTCCAGGCGTGGTGGCCCATGCCTGTAATCCCAGCACTTCGGGAGGACAAGGCAGGTAGATCACTTAAGGTTGGGAGTTCAAGACCAGTCTGACCAACACGGAGAACCCCATCTCCACCAAAAATACAAAAATTAGCTGGGCGTGGTGGCGCATGCCTGTAATCCCAGCTACACGGGAGGCTGAGGCAGGAGAATCGCTTGAACCCAAAAGGTAGAGGTTGCAATGGCTTGGTAAGCACGTGCACACCGGGAAGGTAGTGGCAGATTCAGTCAACCTTCCCATCAGCGTGGAACCGCAGTCAGGTATAGCAGGTGTTGATGTGGTTTGAACCCACAGCCTGGCTCAAATCCACACTCCCCTACTTAGTACCGAGTGAAGCCGCTTACCCTCTAAGTGCCTTAGTTTTCTTTTTCTTTCTTTTTTTTTTTTTTTTGACAGAGTCTTGCTGTGTCACCCAGGCTGGAGTGCAGTAGGAATCACTGCAATTCTCCTGCCTCAGCCTCCCGAGTAGCTGGGATTACAGACGTGCGTCACCACATCCAGCTAATTTTTGTGTTTTTAGTAGAGACAGGGTTTCACCTTGTTGGCCAGGCTGGTCTTGAACTCCTGACCTCAAGTAATTCTCTCACCTCAGCTTCCCAAACTGCTGGGATTACAGATGTAAGCCACCGTGCCCGACCTCAAAGAGAATTTTTAAATCACCTGGGTCGTGGGATCATGTGCCTTGGAGAGAGAAAAACTCTGTTAGGAAAAAAGAGTAGAAAACCAAACAAACAAAAAAAAAAACAGCAGGCGCGGGTGACAGAATGAGATCCTGTGTCAATAAAAAAAAGGAAGATAAATGTCGCATGATCCTGTTCGTAGGTGGCAGCTAAAAAGTTAATCTCATAGAATTAGAGAGGAGAGGCCAGGCACGGTGGCTCACGCCTGTAATCCCAGCACTTTGAGAGGCCAAGGCGGGCAGGAAGACAAAGGACGTGCAGTGTACTTTGGGTGAGGATTGACACAGGACAGAAATGCTGGGAGTGGCCGTGTGGCTTTGGAATGAAAAGCAGGTTAATAGAGCTGATCAATGCAAGGCGAGTCTGAATGCATGATGCCGTGAAGGACGGCTGTTTTAATGAGGAAAGAGGCTGGGAGAAGGGGGAACTCGGAAACACAGGATTCGGGCCCAGGCACTGGAGCAGCCTCTATGCTGCCAGGATCTGGAGAAGGCGAAGGCGGGGTCAAGGTCTCTGACCCCTGTATCATCATCGCTGCCTCTGTCGGGAAGGCGGCTGCCTGCTGCTGGGTTACCAGCAGGTGAGTGGCAGACTCTGGGGTCTGCAGACCTAATTAGAAGAAGGACAGGGCAGACCTGCTGGCCGTGCCACACGACAGAAGGCAAATGTATGACTCTCTGACCACAAAGGAGAGACCCACAGGGCTGAAGCCTGCCAAGGGCTGAGGAGTTCATGAGATTCCCATTCAGCCAGCCCCATGGAGGGGAAGGCAGGGACGAAGGAGGCAGGGAAGGCCCTTGACTTTTCCTTTTTCTTTGCGTCTGAGACTCAGCCTTCCTGGGAGGAGCTGGGAGCTGGCCAGCTGGAATAACGTTCTCTCCAGGACCAGGTGAGTTTAGTCAACTCGGAACGGGTGAGTGCACTTAGAGTCCAGCCCTGCTCAAGGCTGAGACTTAGTACTGGGCTGGGGGCTTTCTGGTTGGTTTAGTATCTGTATGAGTTCCCCACGGATGCTATAAAAACTTACCACAAATTAGGCTGGACATGGTGGCTCATGCCTGTAATCCCAGCACTTTGGGAGGCCGAGGCGGGAGGATTGCCTGAAGTCAGGAGTTCAAGAAAAGCCTGGCCAACATGGCAAAACACCATCCCTACTAAAAATACAAAAATTGGCCAGGTGTGGTGGTGCGTGCCTGTCATCCCAGCTACTCGGGAAGCTGAGGCAGGAGAATCACTTGAACCCAGGAGATGGAGGTTGTAGTGAGCCGAGACTAGCCCACTGCCCTACAGCCTGGGTGACAGAATGAGACTCCATCTCAAAAAAACAAACAAAACCCACAAATTTAGTGGCTTATAACAGCACAAATCAGAATTGAAAACTGGCCAGACATGGTGGTACACGCCTATAATCTCAGTGCTTTGCAAGGCCAAGGTGGGAGGATCACTGGAAGCCAGGAGTTTGAGACCAGACTGGGCAACATAGCAAGATCCCATCTTTACAAAAAGTTTAAAAGTTAGTCAGTCATGATGGTTCACATGTGTAGTCCCAGATACTCTGGAGGCTGAGTTGGGAGGATTGCTTAAGCCCAAGAGTTTGAGGCTGCAGTGAGCTGAGATCACACCACTGCACTCTAGCCTGGGTGACAGAACAAGACTCCATCTCAAAAATAACTAATTAATTAATTTTTTTTTTGAGATGAAGTTTCACTCTTGTTGCCCAGGCTAGAGCGCAATGGCGCAATCTTGGCTCATGGCAACCTCTGTCTCCCAGGTTCAAGTGATTCTCCTGCCTCACCCTCCCAAGTAGCTGAGATTACAGGCGTGCAGCACCATGCCTGGCTAATTTTTGTGTTTTTAGTGGAGATAGGGTTTCATCGTGTTGGCCAGGCTGGTCTCGAACTCCTAACCTCAAGTGATCCACCCACCTTGCTCTCCCAAAGTGCTGGGATTACAGGCATGAGTCACTGCATCTGACCCTTAATCTCCCCTTCTAAGAGAACACCAGTCATATTGGATTAAGGCCCATCCTAATGGTCTCATTATAACTTAATTACCTCTGTGGAGGCTCTATCTCCAAATACAGTCTAAATACTCTAAGCTATTGGAGGTTAGGGCTTTAACATACAAATCTGGGGAGAGGGCTGGGCACAGTGCCTCATGCCTGTAGCACCAGCTACTCAGGAGGCTGAAGCCGGAGGATCCCTTGAGCCCAGCAGTTGGAGGCTACAGTGAGCTGTGATCACACAACAGCACACCAGCCTTGGTAACAAAGCAGGACCTTATTTCTTTTCTTTTTTCTTTCTTTTTTTTTTTAATAGGTTTTGGGAGAACAGGTGGTGTTTGGTTATATAAATAAGTTCTTTAGTGGTGATTTGTGAGATTTTGGTGTACTCATCACCTGAGCAGTGTACACTGCACCCAATGTGTAGTCTTTTATCCCTCACCCCATCCCACCCTTTCCTTCTAAGTCCCCAAAGTCCATTGTGTCATTCATATGCCTTTACATCCTCACAGCTTAACTCCTACTTATGAGTGCGAACATACGACATTTGGTTTTCCATTCCTGAGTTACTTTACTTAGAATAATGGTCTCCAGTCCCATCCAGGTTGCCACAAACGCCATTAATTCATTCCTTTTTAGGCTGAGTAGTATTCCACGTGCAATCCACTGCATAGCACATGCTTGCCGTAGACTTGATGCTGCGGCTATACACAACCTTCTCCAGGAGGCAGAGATTTCAGTGAGCCAAGATCATGCCACTGAACTCCAGCCTGGTGACAGAGCGAGACTCCATCTCAAAAAGAAAAAGAAAAAAGAGAAGAAATAGAGTCTTGCCAATTCTCCAAAGAAGATGTACAAATGGCCAACAAACATATGGAAAAAAATGCTCAGATCACTAATAATCAGGAAAATGCAAATCCAAATCACAACATGATGCTACCTGACTCGTGCAAGAATGGCCATAACAAAGAAATCAGGCTGGACGCTGTGGCTCAGGCCTGTAATCCCAACACTTTGGGAGGCCAAAGAGGGCAGATCATTTGAGGTCAGGAGTTTGAAACCAGCCTGGCCAACATAGTGAACCCGTCTCTACTAAGAATACTAAAAACAACATTAACTGGGCGTGGTGGTGG
Organism: Cheracebus regulus; assembly: GCA_963574635.1. Classification (NCBI taxonomy): domain Eukaryota; kingdom Metazoa; phylum Chordata; class Mammalia; order Primates; family Pitheciidae; genus Cheracebus; species Cheracebus regulus. Next base: position 13,611 of record CAUYQU010093408.1, on the reverse strand, counting down.
GCACCTGTAATCCCAGCTACTTGGGAAGCTAAGGCAGGAGAATTGCTTGAACTCAGGAGGTGGAGGTTGCAGTGAGCCAAGATCGTGCCATTGCACTCCAGCCTTGGCAACAGAGTGAGACTCTGTCTCAAAAAAATAAAATAATAATAATAAAATAAATAATAAAAACAGAAATATCTGCCTAGAGGCCAGGTGTAGTGAGTCACGCTGGTAATCCCAGCATTTTGGGAGGCCAAGACAGGAGGATCACTTGAATACAGGAGTTGAAGACCAGCCTAGGCAACATGGCAAAACCTCATCTCTACAAAAAATACAAAAGTTAGTCAGGCATGGCGGCAGTCACCCATAGTCCCAGCTACTTGGGGGACTGAAGTGGGAGATGGTTTGAGCCCAGGAAGCAGAGGCTGCAGCAAGCTGAGATCTCGCCACCACACTCCAACCTGGGCAAGAAAGCAGGACTCCATCTCAAAAATAAATAAATACATAATCAAATAAATAAAAATAAATAAAGTATACTTTTTAAATGCCTAGAACATTCTGTTCTTCATCACAAGTCCTGCCCTCTAGAGAAACTATTTTACCAGCACCTAACTGGCCTGGAGAAAAGAAAACATCCAGCCCCACCCCCTTCCTTCCACAACTGGATAAGAGAAATACCTATGCCAGCTCCCCCAGCCTTCCTATGTAACCTAAAGGGCAGTGGGAATGGAACTGAGAGAAACCTGTGAAAGTTACAACCCTGGGACTTAGGCTCCCTAAAGCCTGAGACCTGGTCTGGCTTGGTAGCTTGTGAATTACAGGCACTATTTTGTACAGCAGATCTCTAGAATTTATTCACCTTATGTAACAGAAACTTTGCACCCATTCAAGAACAAGTCTCCATTTCCCCTCCTCCTAGCCCCTGGTTACCACCATGCTATTCTCTGCTTCTGTGAGTTTGACTCTTTTTTTTTTTTTTTTTTTTTGAGACAAAGTCTCACTCTATTACCCAGGCTGGAGTGCAGTGGTGCAATCTCGGCTCACTGCGCCTCCACCTCCCATATTCAAGCAATTCTCCTGCCTCAGTCTCCCAGGTAGCAGAGACGACAGGTATGCCCCACCACAACTGGCTAATTTTTGTATTTTTAGTAGAGACAGGGTTTCGCCTTGTTGGCGAGGCTGGTCTCTAACTCCAGGCCTCATGTGATCCGCCCACCTCGGCCTTTCAAAGTGCTGGGATTACAGGCGTGAGTCACGGCACCCAGCCAGAGTTTGATTATTTTAGATACCTTATATAGGTGGGATTTTATAGAATTGGCTTTATTTCACTTAGCATAATGTCCCCCAGTTCAATCATGGTATTGTGGATGACAGGATCTCCTTATTTTTAAGGCTGAATAATTTTCCATTGTGTATATATGTCACATTTTCCTTATCCATTCATGTACTAATGGACATTTTTTTCTTGCTCTTTTAAAATAATTTCACCATCTAGGCCGGGCACGGTGGTTCGTCCCTGTAATCCTAGCATTTTGGGAGGCCGAGGCAGGTGGATCACCTGAAGTCAGCCTGACCAACATGGCAAAACCCCATCTCTACTAAAAACACAAAAATTAGCCAGGCATGGGGGCAGGTGCCTGTAGTCCCAGCTACTTGGGAGGCTGAGGCAGGAGAATTGCTCGAACCCTGGAGGCGGAGGTTGCAGTGAGCTGAGATTGTGCTACTACACTCCAGCCTGGGTGACAGAGCAAGACTCCATCTCAGAATAATAATAACAATAATTTGTTCACCATCTATTAGCCTGGGTAACATGGCAAGACCCTGTCTATACAAAGAATTAAAAAAAAAAAAATTAGCTGGGTGTGGTGGTGCATGCTTTGCAGTCCCAGCTATGCGGGAGGCTGAGCTGGGAGGAGCACTTGAGCCGTGATCTCGCCACTGCACTCCAGCCTGGGTGACAGAGTGACACCCTGTCTTCAAAAAATAACAAAATAAAATAATTTCATCATTTGCCTGGGTGTGGTGGCTCATGCCTGCAATCCGAGCACTTTGGGAAGCCAAGGCGGGTAGATCATGAGGTCAGGAGTTCGAGACCAGCCTGGCCAACATAGTGAAACCTCATCTCTACTAAATATACAACAAATCAGCCGTGTGTGGTGGCACGCACCTGTAATCCCAGCTACTTGGGAGGCTGAGGCAGGAGAATTGCTTGAACCCGGGAGGTGGAGGTTGCAGTGAGTTGAGATCACGCCACTGCACTCCAGCCTGGGCAACAGAGTGAGACTCTGTCTCAAATAATAATAATAATAATCTCACCATTTATGCTATCTGTAGATGTATTCTTGTTTTGCCTGGCCTTTTTTTTTTTTTTTTTTTTTTGACACAGGGTCTCACTCTGTCACCCAGGCTGGAGTGCACTGGCACTCGACCTCCTGGTCTCAAATGATTCTCCTGCCTCAGTCTCCTGAGTAGCTGGGATTACAGGTGCACACCACCATGCCCGGCTAATTTTTTGTATTTTTTAATAGAGATGGGGTTTCACTATGTTGCCCAGGCTGGTGTCAAACTCCTGGGCTCAAGGGATCCACCCACCTTGGCCTCCCAAAGTGCTGGGACTACAGGCGTGAGTCACTGCACCTGACCTGTTTTGCCTGTTCTTAAATTTTACATGCATGGGTGGGGGGAGGGGTACTCGGGATAAAAAACAACACCTCAGCCTCCCAAAGTGCTGTGATTACAGGCTTCAGCCACTGTGCCCGGCCTAGATGGTGAAATTAATTTAAAAGAGCAAGAACAAAAATGTCCATTAGCCCATGAACGGATAAGGACAATGTGATATATACACACAATGGAATATTATTCAGCCTTAAAAATAAGGAGATCCTGTCATTTGCAACACCATGACTGAACTGGGGGATGTTATGCTAAGTGAAATAAGCCAATTCTATAAAATCTCACCTATATAAGGTATCTAAAATAATCAGTCAGGTACAATGTACACTACTTGGGTGACAGGTACACTAAAATCTCAGAAATAAAACTGTTAAAAGCTATTGAAATAAAAAATTCAAAATATTAAAAGTGAAAGACTTTGCATGCATGGAGTCATATTTTGTACATGCCTTCATCTGTTACTCCTTGATCTCGCCGTTATGTTCGTGAGATTCTTACGTGTTGTTGCATGTAGCAGTGGTTTCTTCTTTCTTGTTCCATTGTAAGAATATGCTGCAATAGCCAGGCGCGGTGGCTCACAGCTGTCATCCCAGCACTTTGGGAGGCCAAGGTCGCCAGATCCACCTGAGGTCAGGAGTTTGAGACCAGCCTGGCCAACATGGTGAAACCCCATCTCTACTAAAAATACAAAATATTAGCCAAATGTGGTGGCATGCACCTCTAGTCCCAGATACTCAGGAGGCTGAGGTGGGAGAATCACTTGAACCGAGGAGGCGGAGGTTGCCACTGCGCTCCAGCCTGGGCAACACAGCGAGACCCTATCTCAAAAAAACAAATTATAAAAAAGAATACTGGGTGCAGTGGTTCCCACCTGTAATCCCAGCACTTTGGAAAGCTGAGGTAGAAGGATAGATTGAGCCCAGGAGTTCAAAACCAAACTGGGCAACATGGAGAAACCCTGTGTCTACAAAAAATATAAAAGTTAACCAGGTGTGGTGACACACACCTGTGGTCTCAGATACTCAGGATGCTCAGGTAAGAGGATTGCTTGAGCCCAAGAGTTCAAGGCTGCAGTGAGCCATGAGTGTGCCACTGCACTCCAGACTGCGCAACACAGCGAGACCCCATTTCTAAAACAAACAAACAAAAAGATGATGAGGAGGAGGAGAGAGATGAAGAGATGAAGAGGAATAAAGTATTAACGGAGGCCAACCTTACTCTTCCAATTAGCCTTTGTAATTTCCTCTGGGCCCTGGCAGCAAGAGCAAGAGGCGATCTGTTCTTCTCTCTCTCTCTCTCTATCTCGAAATGGAGTCTCACTCTGTCACCCAAGCTGGAGTGCAGCGATGCTATCTTGGCTCACTGCAACCTCCACTTCCCCGGTTCAAGCGATTCTCCTGCCTCAGCCTCCTGAGTAGCTGGGATTACAGGTGCCCACCATCATGCTCGACTAATTTTTGTATTATTAGTAGAGATGGGGTTTCACCATGTTGGCCAGGCTGGTCTCGAACTCCTGACCTTAAGTGATCTGCCCGCCTCGGCCTCCCAAAGTGCTGGGATTACAGGGGTGAGCCCCCACACCCAGACTGTTCTTTTCTCTTACGTTTGGTCATCTGGTGCCTCTGGAATGCCTTTCCACTCTTTCTACATCCTGATGCACAATTTATTTGAAAAGGAGGAAATATTTTCTGTCCCAAGTCCTTTTTTACCCCTTTCTTTTTCAACAAAACCTGTACAGAATCCACACACTGCCATGTTCTATAGAGGAGCGGGGAGGGGGACCAGTTCTCCACTCCCCTGGCCCTGTGGCACCTGGAGGCTGCCAGGCCTGCACATGGAAACAGCAGCACGGCACACTTCCTTCCTTCCCCACAGCTGTATCCGTGCGAGTCTGGACAACAGGGACTTGAAACACGAATCTCTCTCCTCTCTCGGTGTAAAACAGAAAACAAAAACAAAAGATGTGGAGTGGAGATCAGAAAAGGGTGGGTTTGAGGTGTCTGGGAGGGGTAAGTGGACATTTTGACAACTTAGCTTCACCTTGGGTGGTATTTAGCCAGATGCCCTTGCGGTTTAAACGGTAGCTTTAGAAATAAAGTCCACTCCAGGCCAGGCACGGTGGCTCACACCTGTAATCCCAGCACTTTGGGAGGCTGAGGCAGGCAGATCACCTGAGGTCGGGAGTTTAAGACCATCCTGACCAACATGGAGAAACCCCATCTCTACTAAAAATACAAAATTAGCCAGGCGTAGTGGCACGTGCCTGCAATCCCAGCTAATTGGGAGGCTGAGGCAGGAGAATCGCTTGAATCCGGGAGGCGGAGGTTGTGATGAGCCGAGATCGTGCCATTGCACTCCAGCCTGGCCAACAAGAGCGAAACTCTGTCGGCTAAAAAAAAAGAAGAAGAAGAAGAAGAAGAAGTAAAATCCACTTCTAATGCTAGCCAGGGCCTGCAACCTGATGGAGAAACTGAAGAATGTAAAGGATCTTATGTGAGGGCTTTTTGTAATTGTTGTGTATTTGTTTGTTTTGAGGCAGGTTTTGCTCTCTCACCCAGGCTGGAGTATGATGGTACAATCACAGCTCACTGCAGCCTCCACCTTCTGCCTCAGCCTCCCAGGTAGCCGGGACCACGCCTGGCTAAATTTTATATTTTTTTTAGAGTCGGAGTTTTGCCATGTTGCCCAGGCTAGTCTTGAACTCCTGGGCTCAATCTGGACTCCCACCCCAGCTTCCCAAAGTGCTGGAATTATAGGCGTCACCCACCACACACTACACCTAGTTTTTGTTTTTTGGGTTTTTTTAATTTTAATTTATTTATTTATTTTTTGAGACAGAGTCTCACTCCGTCACCCAGGCTGGAGTGCAGTGGTATGATCCCGGCTCACTACAACCTCTGCCACCTGGGTTCAAGTGATTCTCCTCCCTCAGCCTCCCGAGTAGCTGGGATTACAGGTATGTGCCACCATGCCCAGCTAATTTTTGTATTTTTAGTAGAGATTAAGTTTCACCATCTTGGCCAGTCTGGTCTCAAAGTCCTGACCTCATGATCCACCCTCCTCGGCTTCCCAAAGTGCTGGGATTACAGGTATGAGTCACCATGCACCATGCACAGCCCTTTTTTTTTTTTTTTTTTTTTTTTGAGACAGAATCTCACTCTGTTGTTCAACCAGGCTGGAGTTCAGTGGTGCCATCACAGCTCACTGCAGCCTTAAACTCTGGGGCTCGAGTGATCCTCCAGTATCAGCCCCACGAGTAGCTGGGACCACAGGTGCATGTCACCATGCCCAGCTAATTTTTAAAACTTTTTGTAGAGATGGGGTCTCTGATACTGCCCAGGCGGGTTTCAAACTCCTGGACTCCCATGATCCTCCTGCTTCAGCCTTCCAAGTAGCTGGGACCACAGGCATGCACCACCATGCCTGGTTAACTTTTATATTTTGTAGAGATGGGGGGTCTTGCTATGTTGCCCAGGCTGGTCTCAAACTCCTGGGCTCAAACAATCCTCCCACTTCAGCCTCTCAAAGTGCTGCAATTACAGGCATGACCCACTGCACCCAGACTAACAGTTTTTGTTTGTTTTTTGTGTGTTTGTTTGTTTTGAGACAGAGCCTTGCTGTGCTGCCCAGGCTGGAGTGCAGTGGCACAGTCTCAGCTCACTGTAACCTCCACCTCCCAGGTTCAAGTGATTCTCCTGCCTCAGCCTCCCAAGTAGCTGAGAGTACAGGTACATGCCACCATGCCCGGCTAATTTTTGTATTTTTAATAGATACAGCGTTTTACCACATTGGCCAGGCTGGCCTCAAACTCCTGACCTCATGTAATCTGCCCACCTCAGCCTCCCAAAGTGCTGGGATTACAGGTGTGAGCCACCACACCCAGCCAGATCTTATTTGGAAATGGTATTCTGCATTGTAATTTTCATTCTGTTTTATTTTTGCATTTTCTTTTTATGACACATCTAGGATTTGCTTTAAAACATCCCAGCCAAGAAAAAGAGGTAAAGGGGAGAATAGTTTGAAGTACATTGGAAAATCCTGATTGCTATTTAAGCAGGGCAGTGGGTCTGTGGGGCTCACTATACTCTTCTCTCTACTTTTACAAATGTTTAAAAATGTTTGTTGTAAAAAGTTCCTTGGTTTTCCTTATGTTTCTTCAGAGAGGAAAAAATATATTCAGTTTTATATCTTAAAATATACACGCTACTTTGTTAGAATATAACTAAATGTGTATGCCGCTGGGCACTGGGGCTCACACCTGTAATTCCAGCACTTTGGGAGGTCAAGACAGGTGGATCACCTGAGGTCAGGAGTTCAAGACCAGCCTGGCCAACCTGGTGAAACCCCATCTCTACTAAAAATACAAAAAAATTAGCTGGGCATGGTGGTGTGCACCTGTAGTCCCAGCTACTCGGGAGGCTGAGGAAGGAGAATCGCTTGAACCCGGGAGGTGGAGCTTGCAGTGAGCTGAGATCACGCCACTGCACTTCAGCCTGGGTGACAGAGAAAGACTACATCTCAAAAAAAAAAAAAAAAAAAAAAAAGAGAGAGAGAGAGAGATGTGCATTGGTACCGGTTGGTTTAAGACTACTATGGGTTAAACTGTGTCATCCCAAAATTCACATCTTGCAGTCCTAACTCCCGAAACCTCAGAATGTGGCTGTGCTTGGAGACAGGGTCTTTAAGGAGGTGACTGCATGAAAATGAGTTGTCAAAGTGGGCTGTAATTCAATATGACTACCCCTTCTGTTAATAAGAAGAGAAAATGTACACAGAGGGAAGACCATGTGAACTCACCGGGAGAAGACAGCCACCAATAAGGCAAGGAGAGAAGTGTCCGAAGGAACTTGATCTGCCAACCCCTTCATCTCACACTTGGAGCCTCCACAACTGTGAGGGAATAACATTGTTTAAACCTAGGTAGGCTGGCTCACACCTATAATCCCAGCACCTTGGGAGGCTAAGGCAGGTGGATCACGTGAGGTCAGGAGTTTGAGACCAGCCTGGCCAACATGGTGAAACCCCAACTCTACTAAAAAAATATAAAAATTAGGCGGGCATGCTGGTGGGTGCCTGTAATCCCAGCTAGTCGGGAGGCCAAGGCATGAGAATCGCTTGAACCCGGGAGGTGGAGGCAGAGGTGAGCCGAGATCACACTACTGTCCTCCAACCTGGGTGACTGACAGAGCAAGACTCCATCTCAAAAACAAAAAAAAGAACAGGACTAATTTATCACAAGGCAGAATACGACAAACCCTACTTAAATGATTTCATCTGGTTTCAACTACTATCAGCTGGTTTGATCCAGTTTCAGCAGGCTTCAAATGATTTCAGCCAGTTTCAGCCAGGTTAATCCAGTTTCAGCTGATTGTGAACAGTCTGTGGCTCATTCCAACCAGTTTCAGGTGGTTTCAGCCAAGGTCATCCAATGTCCACTGGCTCCAACTGGTTTAACTCCTGTTTCAACTGGATTCATCTGGTTTCCACTCTCCTTAAGGCTGTGCTGTCCAATTCAGTAGCTCCTAGCCACATGTAGCTCTTTAAATTTAAATTGATTAAAATTAAAGGAAGGCCGGGTCCGGTGGCTCATGCCCGTAATCCCAGCACTTTGGGAGGCCGAGGCGGGAGGATCACTTAAAGTCAGGAGTTCGAGACCAGACTGGCCACCATGCTGAAATCTCGTTTCTGCTTAAAATGCTAAAAACATTAGCGAGGGATGGTGGGGTGTCCCTGTAGTCTCAGCTACTCGGGAGGCTGAGGCAGGAGAGTGGTTTGAACCCGGAAGGTGTGAGCTGATATCGCACCACCGCACTCCATCCGGGAGTGCAACAGAGCAAGACTCTTTCTTACATAAATAGATAAAATGAAATGAAATATAAATTTCATTCCTAGTGTTATAGACAGAATGCTTGTGGACGCTCCAAAATTCATGTCAAAATCCTAACTCCCAGTGTGATAGTATTTGGAGGTGAGAAGTTTGGGAGGTGATTAGGTTTAGATGAGGTTGTAAGGGTGGAGCTCACTTAATGCGATTAGCCTCCTCGCCAGCAGAGTCATCACAGAGCTTGCTTCTTCTCTCCCTGTCTTGGTCCATTCCGGCATTACTATAAAGAAAAACCTGAGACTTGGTAATTTATAAAGAAAAGAGGGGTTTTGTTTTGTTTTGTTTTGTTTTGAGATGGAGTTTCGCTGTTGTCACCCAGGCTGGAGTACAATGGCATGACCTTGGCTCACTGCAACTTTCACCTCCTGACTTCAAGCCATTCTCCTGCCTCAGCCTCCTGAGTAGCAGGGATTACAGGTGTCAGCCACCACACCTGGCTAATTTTTTTGTATTTTTAGTAGAGACAGGTTTTACCATGCTGCCCAGGCTGGTCTTGAACTCCAGACCTCAGGTGATCCACCCACCTTGGCCTCCCAAAGTGCTGGGATTGCAGGCATGAGCCACCACTCCCAGCCAAGAAAAGAGTTTTAATTGACTCACAGTTTCACAGGCTGTGCAGGATGCATGATTCAGACATCTGCTCAGCTTCTGGGGAGGTCTCAGGAAACTTACAATTTTTGTGTTTTTAGTAGAGACGGGGTTTCACCATGTGGCCCAGGCTGGTCTCGAACTCCTGGCCTCAGATGATCCGCCCACCTCGGCCTCCCAAAGTGCTAGGATTACAAGCGTGAGCTACCACGCCCAGCCTGGACATGAAATTTAAGCAGAGGACACAGAGCCAAGCTATATCACTCCCTATCATGTGAGGATACAGGGAGAAGACAGCTGTCCACAAAGCAGGAAGTGGGCCCTCACCAGACACCAATCTGCTGGTTCCTCAATCTTGGAATTGTGAGAAAGAAATGTGTGTTGTTTAAGCCACCCAACCTCTGGTTTTCTGTCATAGAAGCCCAAATAGACTAAGACACTCGGTCACAATTTTAGTGCCCAATAAGGCCAGGACCACATGTGTTCAAGTGGCCAGTATATCAGATGGCACATTTATAACACATTTCCATCATCACAGATGGTCCTTCTGGGCAGCTGTGCTCTCAGAAGGAGTTCAGATGTAGAGATGGTGGCAGCATAAGTTTCTCAGAGTCAGGTGAGAGGCAGAAAGATGAAGAAGTCTGTTATTAACACCAGGAATGATCATTGTCACTTTTTTTTTTTTTTTTTTTTTGAGAGAGAGAGTTTTATTCTTGTTGCCCAGGCTGCAGCACAATGGCACAATCTTGGCTCACTGCAACCTCTACCTCCTGGGTTCAAGTGATTCTCCTGTCCCAGCTTCCTGAGTAGCTGGGACTACAGGCACCCACAACCCCACCCAGCTAATCTTTGTATTATTAGTGGAGATGGGGTTTCACCATGTTGGCCAGGCTGGTCTTGAACTCCTGACCTCAGGTGATCTGCCCACCTCAGCCTCCCAAAGTGCTGAGATTACAAGCATGAGCCACTGAGCCCAGCCCTTTGTTTTTTTGTAAGAAAAGGTTCTCAACATAGTGGGGTCTCACTATGTTGCCCAGGCTGGTCTCAAACTCCTATTCTCAAACAATCCTCCTCCTCAGCCTCCCAAAGTGCTGAGGTTACAGGCATGAGCCACTGCACCTAGCTAGGAAACAGTGTTTTCAGTGGTAGAGTCTCCTAGCAAGTGGCCAAAAGAAAGAGAGAGTTCTGGGTTCAGGGGCTGGCAGGAGTTTAGCAAGACACCAGGGACCCAGCTATACTGGCTGGATCTCAGGGAAGAGCAACCACTGCAGTGGGGACCTGGAGCATGAGGGGAAACTGAGGCAGAAATTGCACCACAGGTTGATGGTACCTGATAAGGGAAGGGGAGGTCTTACATAAGTAGGCCCACAGGTGCCCAGGGCTCCCCATACCCACTGAGTACCAGGTCTAAAGCCATGAGACCAGTACTAGCACCAACTACTCAAAGAGCTGAGATGGCTGACCCACTCTCTGCCCTGGCTAGGACTGGACCATGCACCCCCCATGGGGAGGCCTCAATGATCCCAGCTGCCAAGGGCCCAGGAACACTGGCGACAGCAGAATGGCCAAAGTGAAGGGGAACCCTTGAGACCCCATAGCAGCAATGCCTGATCCCCCACCACCAGCCACCGGCCATTCCTGGCCTTCTACCATGCTTCCTGGTTGGTTTACAAAGTGCCTGGGGCAAAAAGCCTTCTGGGAGAAGAGTAGAGAGGGAACCCAGGCTCCGTGGCCTCAGGATTCCTAAAGTGGGAGGCTCCTCTCTGATGATGGAGCCACCCTGCTCTGGACAGGAAGCCCCTGACCTCAGGATATGCTGAATCTTGTCACCCAGAGGAACTAAGAGGCTGGCGGTGGCCTGGCACGGTGGCTCATGTCTGTAATCCTAGCACTTGGGAGGCTGAAGCAGGTGGCTCACCCGAGTTCAGGAGTAGAAGACCAGCCTGGCCAACATGGCGAAATTCCATCTCTACTGTTGGAAACAGAGCCACGGAGAAAAATCAGCACTGAGACAAAGGATCTCTCAGCAAGGCAATTTTACATTCTGCAGAAAGGGTGCTCCTATTAGGCATCTTGCCATGAGAGTACAACCAACAAAGGAAAAGCAGACATATTTATCCCTTACGCATTTGGAGTCATCCTTACTGCTGTGTTTGATCTCCGTTGATTGGAGCCAGACCTCACAATCTAAAACTGAACCTGATTGGCTAAAACTTTCTTGAATAGTTAAAGGCAATGAGAACAAAAGGAAAAGAGGAAGTCCAAATAAGGAAGGGACAGGGAGTTGCTTGTGAAAGGACTCAGAAAAGTAATAGCATAAATATCTTGGGTAAGTACAAGGACATAGAATGTACTACGTACCTGTGAGCTTGTCTATCAGCTACATAGGATAGGGCTTAACAGAGTTATTACCAAAAAGCAAAAATATTTTGAAGAAAGTCTTTAAAACAATTATTTCTAACACTTATGATTTATTCTTTAACAAGAAAGGAAACTTTGAAGAAGAACTTTTCTAATTCCTACATCTACTAAAAATAGAAAAATTAGCTGGGTATGGTGGTGGGCAGACATATTTATGTGTCTGTAATTCCAGCTGTAATCCCAGCTACTCCAGAGGCTGAGGCAGGAGAATCACTTGAACTTGGGAGGTGGCGTTGCAGTGAGCTGAGATAGCACCACCACACTCCAGCCTGGGCCACTGAGTAAGATTCCATGCCCCCCCCAAAAAAAGAGGGTGTATAGCAAAGAATAAAATGATTCCCCAGTTCAGTGTTCAGAGGTTCGGAGGTACCAACCATCTGTTAGCAGAACTCCAAGACCAACTGGGCTCTCTCTCCAGGAGCATCCCCCTTCCTGCAGGGGCTGGGGAGATGGGGTCGAGGGCAGCCCACTTGGACTGGCCCTCACTGTTCTCCGGGGCCCTGGGAAGCCATGCAGAGAGACAGAGGCCCTTTATGTGCCAGACGAGACTGCTGTCAAGGGATTGCAAATCTGCTTGAGGTGTGACATATCTGTTTTTAGAACAAGAACATCACATCAGCAGGAGCCGGTGGCCAGAGCTAGGGGGACGGGGGATCCAGTTCGGTTTCCCACGTATCTAGGGCACATGTGCACAGCACTGAGGGCCACTCCAGCCCCTCCCCAGCTTTCAGAGGCCCCGGCTCCCACCCTTGGCTCTGCTATTGGGCAGATGGCATTATCTCTGCTTTGCAACTGATGAAACAGGAACTCTGACTTCTGGGCTAGGCTGAGAGGGTACTTTACGCTGCCATTCTGGGACCAGGTGAGACATTCAGTCATGAGCATCTGCAGCTCTTTCCTGAGTCTCTGACTCGCCAGAACAGAGCAGAAGCGAGTGCTGGGGAACAAAGGTCCCCCTCCCCCAGGGGCTGCCTGCAGCCAGTGACTGAGGAGAATGGCTGTATAAGCAGCTCGGTAATGCCATCCCACACAGGTGGGACAACCATGGGTTTCCACATTCTGCACTGCCTCCCCGAGGTCCCCACCAGGTTTAAGCTCAATTGGCCACACTGGTAGCTTGCTTGATAACACCCATTTCTTTTTTCTTTTTCTTTTCTTTTCTTTTTTTTTTTTAAGATGGAGTTTCACTCTTGTTGCCCAGGCTGGAGTGCAGTGGCACGATCTCCACTCACTGCAACCTCCGCCTCCCAGGTTCAAGCAATTCTCCTACCTCAGCTTTCCAAGTATCTGGGATTACAGGCATGCGCCACCACGCCCAGCTAATTTTATATTTTCAGTAGAGAGGGGTTTTCCCCATGTTGGCCAGGCTGGTCTTGAACTCCTGACCTCGAATGATCCACCTGCTTTGGTTTCCCAAAGTGCTGGGATTACAGGCGTAAGCTACCATGCCCAGGCATTTATTTCTTTCTCCTTCCTTCCTTCCTTCCTTCTCTTTCTCTCTCTTTCCTTTTCTTTTTCTTTCTTTCTTTCTTTTCTTTCTTTCTTTCTTTCTTTCTTTCTTTCTTTCTTTCTTTCTTTCTTTCTTTCTTTCTTTCTTTTCTTTCTTTCCTTTCTTGAGACAGAGTCTTGCTCTGTCCCCCAGGCTGGAGTGCAATGATGCATCTGTGCTCACTGCAACCTCTGCCTCCCAGGTTCAAGTGATCCTCCCACTTCAGCCTCCCAGGTAGCTGGGACTACAGGTGCACACCACCGCACCTGGCTAATTTTTGTGTTTTGGGTAGAGATCACATTTTGCTATATTGCCCAGGCTGGTTTCAAGTGATCCTCCTAGGCTCTAGCAATCCTCTGATCACAGCCTCCCAAAGTTCTGGGCTTATAGACCTGGGCCATTATGCCTGGCTAACACCCCTTTCTTTTTTTTTATATTTTTTTTTTTTTTTTTTTTAGAATAAAAAGAATGAAAGAGAGAAAGGAAGAGGAAGAGATTTTAGAAAAAGAGAGAAAAGGAGAAAGAAAGAAACAGCAAAAGAAAGAAAAAATGAAAGAGAAAGAGGAAGAGATTTTAG
>CAUYQU010093407.1:0-42304 GCA_963574635.1 Cheracebus regulus | reverse complement strand
CGACCTCTGATATCCTTTCTTCTGCTTGATCAATTCGACTGTTAAAACCTGTGCATACTTCGCGAAGTTCTCTTATTGTGTTCTTCAGTTCCAATAATTCACTTATATTCGTTTCTAAATTGTCTATTCTCATTAGGATTTCGTCAAACCTTGTTTCAAGGTTCTTAGTTTCTTTACATTGGACTAGAACATGTTCTTTTAGCTCACAAAAATTCCTTATCATCCACCTTCTGAAGCCTATTTCTGTTATTGGAATGCACTCGTTCTCCATCAGGCCTTGTTCCCTTGATGGTAAAGAACTGTGATCCTCTGTAGAAGGAGAAGCATTCTGCTTCTGGGTATTCTCAGCTTTTTTAGGCTGATTTCTTCCCGTCATTGTCTTCCCATCATTGTGAATTTTATCCATCTGTCATCTTTGTAATTGCCAACTTTGAATTTAGGTCTCTGAGTGGACATCCAACTTGTTGATTCCCAACGCTGAAATCTGAGCAACCCACTGCCCTGGCTAAAACAGTGGCATTAAGATTCATGGTGCTTTTCTGCTCAGGGATCTCTGGTCTGGCTTCCCTCTTGAATCCTCATTCTAATCATGTAAATAGGCGACTGTGCCTTCCAGAAGATCCAAATGTCGAGCAAAAGGGAAGCTAATCCCGTTTATTCTGCACCGAGAACCACCGCCACGCCGGCCACAAGAATTGCGCTGGCGACCCATGGGGTTCCTCCGCTGGGAATCTCCTAGTCTGTAAGCAACAAAAATTCGTCTGAAAATGTGGCGTCCTCTCATTCTGTGTGCTTTCTCTGGGAGCTACAATCCTGAGCTACTAGTAGTCGGCCATCTTGGATCTCTCTCCAAAGCAGAAGTTTTTAATATTAATGAAGTCCAGCTTATCAATTATCTCTTTCATGGACTGTGCCTTGGTGTTGGACCTAAAAAGTCATCACCACATCTAGGGTCATCTAGGTTTTCTCCTATGCTATCTTGTAAGTGTTTTATGGTTTTGCATTTTACATTTATGTCTGTGATCCATTTTGAGTTAAATGCAGGGAAAGCATTTTTTTGAGTGGTATAAGGGTGGCTAGATTCTTTTTTTAGATTTGGATGTCTAATTGTTCCAGCACCATTTGTTGAAAAGACTTCTATCCATTGTATTTTCTTTGGTCCTTTGTCAAACATCAGCTGACCATGTTTATGTGCACTTATTTCTGGCTTTTCTATTATGTTTCATTGATATATTTGTCTATTCTTGCACCAATATCACACTGTGTTGATTACTCTAGCTTTGTAGTAGGTCTTGGAGTTCAGTAGTGTCAGCCCTCTGTCTTTGTTCTTCTATATTGCATTGGCTGTTCTGGGTCTTTAGCATCTCTATATAAAGTTTAGAACATAATTGTTGATATCCACAAAATAACTTCTTGAGATTTTGTTTAGGATTGTGTTGAATTTGTAGATCAAGTGGGAAAGAACTGATGCTTTAACAATATTGAATCTTCCTCTCCATGAATATAGAATCTCTCTCGATGTATGTAGGTCTTTGATTTCTTTCATCACAGTTTTGTTGTTTTCCTCATATAAATCTTATACATACATTTTTAGATATATACATAAATATATATCTTAGATTACACATAAGTATTTTATTTGGGGGAATGCTAATGTAAATGGTAATGTGTTTCTAATTTCAACTTCCATTTGCTGGCATATAGGAAAGTGACTGAATTTTGTATAGTAACTTTTTATCCTGCAACCTTGCTATAATCTTTTATTGGTTCCAGGAGATTTTTGTTCTTATTGTTGTTGATCCCTTAGGATTTTCTACATAGACAATCATGTCATCTACAAACAAATATAGTTTCATTTCTTCCATCCCAATACATATACCATTTGTTTTCCTTTCTTGTCTTATTGTGTTACTAAGACTTTCAGTATGATGTTAAATGTTTAGAGGGAGCATCTTGCCTTCCTCCTGATCTTAGTGTGAAAGCTTCTAGTTTCACCATTAAATATGTTAACTGCATAGTTTTTACTGATGCTGTTTATCAAGTTGAATAAATTTCCCTCTATTTCTAATTTGCTGAGCATTTTTTCTTTTATCATGAATTGGTGTTGGATTTTGTCAATGCTTTTTCTGCATCTGCTGATATGATTTCTGATTTTTCTTCTTTAGCCTGTGATAAATACATTAATTGACTTTTAAATATGGAACCAGACTTGCATACTTGGAGTAAGTCTCACTGGTCTCAGTGCATAATTCTTTTTATTCATTGTTGGATTCCATTTGCTAATATTCTGTTGATAGTTTTTATATTGATTTTCATGAAAGATACTGGTCTGTAGTTTTCATTTCTTGTACTGTCTTTGGTTTTGGTATTAGGCTTTGCTGGCCTCATAGAATGAGTTAGGAAATATTCCTTCTGTTTCTATCTTCTGGTAGATACTGTAGAGAATTAGCATATTTTCTTCATTAGATGTTGGGTAGGATTCACCAGTGAACCCATCTGGGCCTAATGCTTTCTTTTTTGAAAGGTAATCACTTATTGATTGTTTCTTTAATAGATTTAGACCTATTTAAGTTTTAATGTATTCTTGTGTGAGTTTTGGCAGATTGTTTCTTCCACAAAATTGGCTAGGTTATCAAATTTGTGGGCATGGAATTGTTCTTACATTTCCTTTATTACCATTTTAATGTCTATTAGATCTGTAGAGATGGTTCCTCTTTCATTTCTGATATTAGTAATTTGTGTCATTTCCCCTTTTTTCTTGGCCTGGCTAGAGGCCTGGCTATCGGCTTTTTCTAAGAACCACCTTTTGGTTTCATTGATTTTTTTTCTATCGATTTCTTATTTTCAATTTCACTGATTCTTTTGCCTTAATTTCTATCTTTTCTTTTTTTCTGTTTACTTTGGAATTAATTTACTCTCCTTATTCTAGTTTCTTGAGGTGGAATATCAGATTATTGATTTTTGATCTTTATTTTGTTCTAATATATGCATTAAATGCTATGTATTTCCCTCTAAGTACTGTTTTTGTTACATCTTACACATTTTAAAGTTGTATTTTCATTTTTTAGTTCAAAATATTTTCAAATTTTTCTTGAAAATTTCTTCTTTGACCCATGTGATATTTAGAAGTGTGCTACTTAGTCTCCAAGTGTTTTAGAATTTCCCATCTCTCTGTTATTTTTAGTTTAATTCAATCACAGATCATGATGATTTGAGAGTATATTGTATAACATGTGTTCTTTTAAATTTGTTAAGGTGTGTTTTATGGCCCAGAATGTGGTGCATCTTGATGTATGTTCCACGTGAGCTTGATAAGAGTGTGTACTCTACTGTTGTTCAATAAAGTAGTCCATAGATGACAATTATATCCAGCCAATTTATGGAACTGTTGAGTTCAGCTATGTTCTTACTGATTTCTTGTTTATTGAACCTGTCCATTTCTGATAGAAAGGTTTTTAAGTCTTCAGATATAATAGTGGATTCATCTATTTCTCTTTGCATTTTTATCAGTTTTTACCTAATGTATTTTGATGCTCTATTGTTATGTGCATATACATGAAGGTTTATTATGTCTCCCTGGAGAAATGACCTCTTTATCATTATGTAATTCACCTCCATTCTTGTTTACTTTCATTGCTCTGAAGCTCCTCTGACTGAAGTTAATTATAGCTCTTCCATCTCTATTTTGACTACTATTAATGTATATTCTTCTCCATCCCTTTACTTTTAATTTATATGTGTCATTATATTTATAGTGGGTTTCCTGTAGATAAATTATAGTTGTGTCTTGAGTTTTTTAATCCACTCTGAAAATCTCTGTCTTTTAATTGATGTGTTTAAATCATTGGTGTTTAAAATAATTATTGATATAGTTGGATTAATATTTACCATATTCATAACTATTTTCTATTGTCCTTTAAATTTTTTCCCACTTTTTATTTTCTACCCTTTTTTCTGCACTTTCTGGCTTTAATTGAGCATTTTATATAATTTTATATGGGCGCTTGTATGATTTTTCCCCTTTCTTAGCATATCAATCATACTTCCTTTTAAATTTTTTAGTAGTTGCCCTGCAGTTTGCAATATGCATTTGCAACAAATCAAATTTCACGTTCAAATGACACTATATTGCTTCACAAGTTGTGCAAGTACCTTACAATGATGAAGAATTGCTGATTCTTCCCTACCATACTTTTAGCATTGCTGTTTATTTCACTCATACTTAAGCTATAATTATCAAATACATTGTTGCAATTAATATTTTGATCAAACTGTTATCTGTTAGATCAATTAAGAATAAGAAAAATAAAAGTTTTTATTTCACCTTCACTATTCCTTCTACAACACTCTTCATTTCTTTATGTAAATTCAAGTTTCTGACCTCTATCATTTTTCTTCTCTCTGAATAACTTTTTTTTAATATTTATTGAAAGGCAGGTCTAATGGCCACAAATTTCCTCAGCTTTTGTCTGAGAAAGTCTTTATTTTTCCCTACTTTTGAAGGATAATTTCATAGGATATAAAGTTCTAGGTTGGTGATATTTTTCTCTCAACACTAAGTATTTTAATTCATTCTCTTGCACACTTGGTTTCTGATGGAAAGTTCAGCATAATTCTTATCTATAGGTAAGGTATTATTTTCTCTCTAGCTTCAAGAATTTTTTTTCTTTTTCCTGAAGATTATGGTATTATAAGTGAAGGTTTTTTTTTTTTTTTTTTTTTAATTTTTTGACATTTATCCTGCTTGGTGTTCTGTGAGATTTCTGTATCTGTGGTTTGGTGGTTGACATTGATTTGAAGAAATTTCCTGTCATTACTGCTTCAGATATTGCATCTGTTTCCTTCTCTTTTTCTTCTTCTCCTGGCATTCCCATTAAATGTTTTTTAAAAAACACACACATTTTATAGTCATCTCACAGTTCTTGGATATTCAATTCCATTATCAGTCTTTTTTCTGTTTGCTTTTCAGTTTTGAAAGTTTCTGTTGGTATGTCTGCAACCTCAGAGATTCTTTCCTCAGTTGTCTCCAGTCTAGTAAGAAACACACAAAAGGCATTCTTCATTTCTGTCGCAGTGATCTGTAGCATTTCTTTTAAAATTCTTTCTTAGAATTTCTGTCTCTCTGCTTACATTATCCATCTATTCATGAATTGTACTTTTTTCATATGAACCTTAGCATACTTATCACAAATTTTAAAAATACTCCTCTTATGATAATTCCAACATTCCTGCCATGTCTGACTCTGGTTCTGATGCTTGTTTAGTCTCTTCAAATTGTGTTTTTGCCTTTTAGCATACCTTGTAATTTTTTGATAGCTGGTTATGATGTACAGGGTAAGAGAAACCGAGTAAATAGGTCTTTGGTAATGTAGTGGCAAGGTGTGAGGGAACGGAAGCATTTTATAGTCTTATGATTAGGTCTCAGCCTTTTAATGAGCCTAGACCCCTGGACTGTGAATTTCACAAATGCTTCTCAGATTTTCACCCTTCTTTTGTGGGAAAGAATGGCTACAATGGGTTGGAGTTATGTATTTCCCTTCCCCCACATCAGTTGACTTCTAATTAAACCCTTATAGGTTAGGCTGTGGTAAATAGTATGTTTTGAGGGCAGGCTTCATTAAGAACAGAATGCTCTGGCATATTTCAAAATGGCTACTTTCCTTCTTTCCCTGCCAGCAGCATTAAGGAATTTTTCCTGATGATCTTCACAGTGAGAACCCAGTAAAACTCTTAAGAGACGAAACTCACAAAGGTGTAAGGATCCCACCGTGAATGGTCCCTACCTATCTCTGGAGTTTTTATTTCTCAGATTTGTCTACACTGGGCCTCCAGCTATTTGTCAATTACAGTTCTGGTTTCCCCTCCCTGGCAGTGGTTTCCAGAGAGGTTTCTCTTTGTGGGTTTCTGCTCTGTTAAGTTGTGATTTATATTTGCCTGTCTCTCCAATTTGGGGGACAGTGGTTTGCCTTGTGACATTACTTCTTTAATTAATCTAATAAGAGTTGTTTTTTTTTAGTGTATTAAGCCTTTTACTTGTTGTTAGGATGGAGTGATGACTCCTAAGCCCCTTAAATGCCAGATCAGAAATCCAATGTCCCTATTATTTTTGTTGTAATCCTCATCACAACCTTGTGAAGTAAATATCGTTAGCTCAGTTTCAAAGATTAAAAAAAAAATTGGCCGAGAAAAGTTGCATGGCTTGGAAGTGGCAAAACTGGGATCAAACTCATATTTCACTTCCCCAAGGTAGCCATTCTCCTTCCAGAGTGCTAGCTGTTCCTACTTACACAGAGCCAGCTGTCCCTACTCATGCAAAGCCAGATGTCCCTATTCATACAGCACTTTGCCCACCAGTGCTTCATTTGACCAGATTTGTGCTGGTGCTTACCTTGAAGCTCTTTAAATTAAAGCTTAGGTGTTTTGACCTGGTGTTGTAAATTGGTGGGTCTTCTGGGGAAATCCAGCTCTTGATCAGTGAACTCTTACCTAATTCTTTTTGAACCCATGACATTTGCTTCTCCTTAGGGAAAGGAAAAGAATGAAAAATGAAATATGCTCATTTCATTACTAACAGCTCCAGTAAAATGATTTAGGATGGCATAATTTGAAAAAGAGAGCCAAAATATAGCCAAAGGAATACATGTAATTCTCATTAATTTGGGCAGAAAGGAAAAATGGACTTAGAGCCATAAGGCCAGAGTTTGAGTTGAGTCCTGGCTTTGTGCCTTCGTCTGCAAATGAGCCTGAGCCTCAGTTTCTTTATTACTAAATAATCTTTTATGTTTGCATCATCGTTCAGTTAAAAAAGCACCCATTAATAGTTGCAGAATATGTTCATGCTTAAAGGAAGCTAAAAGGAAGGCTACTAGAGAAATATAATGATGTCTGTCTGCTGGGTAGTTGTGGAGAATGGAAAACTATGTGCTTCTGAGGATAGTTTTCAACTTTCAGATTTTGTTTTAAAATCACTTCTGACCTGCAAAACAGCTGAGGCATCCTCAGCTCACACCCTCTATTTTTGGCTTCTAAATTCTTAGACTGATATTCCATTTCCTGATGTCTTTGGCTACTGCTCAGCTGACCACAGCTTTCTGTTGGTCCAGGAAACTATCTAATTCCATTTGGTTGCACACTCTCGTTTTCATTTAGCATCTTTTTGAAGAGCTCATCACTTCCCACCTGCAGACCCATCCTGAACAAATACCCAGGGATTCCTTCCACATCTAATTGCATAATTCGCCTCATCTGGACCTGTTTCACTTTAGAGAAAGCCAGTGCCAAAAGAATGCCTTCCCAATGTCTCAGTATTAACTTATGTTACACAGATAATGCTTGTGCTTGAGCACACAACGATGTAAGACCTCCCACCATCATCTCCAACAATGGGTACAGTATGGAAGACTTGTCTGCATTGGTCATTGTGAATCCTGCTCTGGTCAGATTCAGCTCAGGAAAAAAACACTGGAATCTGTGCCTGCAGTGAGTTGTCTCAAGAATGTGGCAGAGGAGGTCAGCTTCTAAGAGACAAATCAAGGAGACTCAGCAAGCAGTAGATGCACTTGGCCAAGCCAGAGGGGGCCCACCCTGAGAAGTGTTTTGTCCATGTGCTGCTGATGAAGACTTAGGAAATATTCAAGTGCAGCTAAGGGTGTGGCCCTAAGCCTGGATTTCACTGCAGCAAACACTTTTTAAGTAATTCTTTGGAAGGAGTGGTTTGGTTAAATGACCAAACTACACTGGACCTGGGAAATGAAAATTGGGCTGTCAAATTCTACCAGAAGAAACCATACTCGGGGAACCACATGTAGCAATTATGTGGATGTGGGTTTTCACAGAGGGTCTGTTGTGGTACAGAATTCCTATAGCCTGAAGGAAGCATCCCTCAAGAACAGTGCTTCTCAACTGGGGATAATTTTTTCCCCAGGGGACATTTGGTAATTAACTCTGTTATGTTTCCTTGAAGAGTGAGTTTTGGCCAGATTTCCTCTTACCCCTCTTCAGTTCCCAATACCCTAGTCTGGATGTGTGGGATGGTTGAATAGCCATGTGATGTAGTTTGGATGTCTGTACCCTCCAAACTCATGTTGAAATGTGATCCCCAGTGTTGGAGGTGGGCCTAGCAGGAGGTGTTAGGTGGATCCCTCATGCATGGCTTGGTGCCCTACCTGCAGTAGTGAGTTCTCACTCTGTGAGTTCATGCTGGTTGTTTACAAGAGCCTGGTCCCTCTTTCCCCATGTGACATGCCTGCCCTCCCTGTGGCTTCTGCCATGGGTAAAAGCTTCCTGAGGCCTCACCAGAAGCTGAGCAGTTATTGGTGCCATGCTTGTACAGCCTGCAGAACCATGAGCCAAATAATCCTCTTTTCTTTATAAACTACCCAGTCACAGGTATTCCTTTATAACAACGCAAAGCAGACTAATACACCAGATCAGAAAGAAGCCATAAAACCTTATAGAAAGGGATGAACAGAGGATGACAGGGGTACAAAATGATGGAAAGGTACCCCACAGAACATTTTTCTTACTTTGGTTTGTTCCTTCCATCTCCATCTCTTTCTTCTCTCAAACAATTACTGAAGACCTACTATAAGCCAAATACTGTGCGGAGCACTGAGAATATAAGGATGAATGACACTATCCCTACACTTTAGGAAGTCACAGTCTAGCGGGAAAGACAGACTTGTAAACCAATAATTAGACCCCATAGTAGTACTTCATTCGAAGTATAAATAAAAGGTTTTGAGAGTGACTACTGAAGGAGTTCATATTAGTTTTCCATTGTTGCTGTAACAAATTTTTGCACAATGGCTTAAAAGAGCACAAATTTGTTTTCTTACAGTTCTGGGAGCCAAGCTCTGAAATTTAGTTTCTCTAGGTTAAAGTCAAAGTGCCAGCACGCTGGTTCCTTCTGGAGGCACTAGAGGAGAATCTGTTTCTTTGCCTATTTTAGCCTCTGGAAAACTGCCTGTCTTCCTTGGCTCGTGACCCTTTCCTTGCATCCCTCCAACCTCTTGCTTATGTCATCATACTCCTACTTCTTCCATAGTCAAATATCCCTCTGTTCCCTCTTATAAGAAGTCTTTGATTATCTTTAAGGCCCATCTGATCTAGGATAATCTTCCCATCTCAAGATCCTCAACTCAAATCACATCTGCAAAGTCTCTTTTTAGCATAAAGGTGACATTCACAGGTACTGAAAATGAGCACCTGGGTATCTTTAGGGGGCATCATCCAGCCTACCACAGAGTTATAGAATGAAGACAGTGCATTTGGGCTGTGGCTTGGGGGATGAATACGAGTTTTTCTGGCAATTTCTTTTGTTTTCTTTCTTTCTTTTTTTTTTTTTTTGAGGTGGAGTCTCACTCTGTCATCCAGGCTGGGGTGTGCACTGGTGTGATCTCGACTCACTGCAACCTCTGCCTCCCGGGTTCAAGCCATTCTCCTGCCTCAGCCTCCTGAGTAGCTCGGATTACAGATGCACACCACCACGCCCGGCTAGTTTTTGCAATTTTAGTAGAGGCAGCGTTTCACTATGTTGGTCAGGCTGGTCTCAATCTCCTGACCTCGTGATCCTCCTTCCTCAGCCTCCCAAAGTACTGGGATTACAGGCGTGAGCCACCGTGCCTGGCCTGCAATTTTCTAAGCTGAGAGGATATGATCTTACCTGTTCAGAGACTGGTAAGATATTCAAAGTAACCCCATAGTTACTTTGTGCAGAAGTTGAAGCTGGTGAAAGTGGCAAGGCCAGGGCACAAAGAACTTTCAATGTCAGACCTGGAGGTTTGAATCTGATTTTATTCACAACAGAGCTTATTATACATGGAATGGAGTGGGCTGTTGATAAAGTCAAGTGGAGAGATGCTAAGGCCTTAATAAGGGCAGAGACATTGGCATTCATCGACTATCCAATAGGGCTGTTCCTGTTGGGGGAATACCAAACCATGCTGAGTGTTCTTAACTCCCGTCCTCATTTCTGTGTCCTGGTTTAGGCCACCTCATCTGAATGATTACTAAAGACTTCAAAATCTTCCAGTTTTGCTGTGATTCCTCACACTGCAGCCAAAGTGATCATCTAAAACACAAGGCTGACCGTGTCACTGCCTGGCTAGTCATGAATGACTCCCATTTACCTTCAGGACATACATGACCCTCCAGTATCGGGGCCCTGCTCACCTCTCCAGTCTCACTACTGTGCTTTGCTTGGTCATTGTTCCCAAGTACTTAGCCAGTTGCTAAGTCAGAAGATCCCCATCTTAGGAGACTTTAAACCTTCATGTGAGCCCAGGTCACCATTTCCAGCCCCTTGTCTTTATGGGAGTGCCTTTTGGTTCCCTTGACATCCTTGCTCATTAGTTTGACCTTGACCAGAATGACTCCAATTCACTCTAATGTGATGTAGTAATGTTCAATCTCAGGGAAAAGGGTGGTATCCTAATCAGGGCTCTAAGATGGCCTTCAAGTCTCACTTTCCCCATCACTTTCCCCATGACTGTCCACCCCACCCTCACCAAGGTCAATTTCCTTAGCATCCCTTCCTGTTGAGGGTGGCTGAACTCTGTAAATATGACGGGATAGTGCACTTCCATGAGTAGGTTACAAATCAGTTGACTAAGTCAATCAAAAGGGAGAGATCCTTGAAGGGGCCTGACTTCATCAGAAGAGCCTTGAAAAGAAGTCAGAGAGATAGTCCCCTGCTGCCTTATGGAGGAAGAATAGATTTGAGTATAAGAGGCCCTGGGGGTAAGACAGGGATGTGGAATGAAACTGCAGGTGGCTACTAGAAGCTGAGAGCAGAGATTTAGAGAAATAATTAGAGATTTAACAAGAGAATGGGGATATCAGTCCTCCAACCTCAAGAAACTGAATTCTGTGAACAACCATGGAGAAATTGGAACCCCAGAAAGGAGTGCAGCCTGGTCAATACCTTGATTTCAGCTCTTGTGCAGAGAACCTAGCTCAGTCATGTCTGGACTGCTGAACCTACAGAAACCATGGGATAATCAATGGGAGTTGTTTTAAGCTAAATGTCGGGTAATCTGTTCTACAGCAATTGAAAACTACTTATAAGTGGGAGTTACATGGGGGTCCCTTCCCACCAATAGACCCCCATGCTTCTTATTCAAATTCATTCCCACCCAGAGCTCTGCACACCAAGAGGACCTGGGAGAGATATCAAGCCCCAAAGACATTTTCATTGCTTCCTCCTGGTTTTAGAGTTACATAACCAGCAGGGATGATTCCAGAAGAGATTTTTCTCTAATACAGTTCTGTGTCAAAAGGACATGCTGGCTCCACCTACACAGAGAAGCAATGTTAAGTTGCTAGTTTAGGAAAAATCAAGTTCTACCTCAACAAACATTGGGTCATATATGGCTAAGAGTGAGGTAAAGAGTAGGAGAAACTCTTGGGAAGATGTTTCTAAGTGGTTTGCAAAGCACGATCCCCAAACAACAGCAGCAGATGGGAACTTGTTAGAAATGTGAATTCTCGGGCCCCTTCCCAGAGCTCCTGAAACAGAAATTGTTTTAAATAGCCCTCCAGATGATTCTGAGGTACAGTAAACTTTGAAACCACTGACTTACACAAATAATAGTTGGTTATACAAATGATGCGTAGAAGTATTTTCTAAGTGAATCCCTCTAAAAAAAAAAAAAACATGGTAATAAGGGATGCAGAGCCCATGCAAGGCTAAGACTTGCTCACACTGCCTACAGTTGTGATCAGCTACCCTCAGGCTCTCACAGGCCCTGGTGACATGAGGGTCAGAGAACCTGTGATGTTAGCTGTCAGGGTCACTTTGGGATTTATTTAATCCCAGCCTAATCCCATCCTCATGAAGCCTGCCTGCCACAGAGTGGATATTTGATAAGTATTTGTGGAATGCGTGATAAAATGGGACTAAAAAAAACCCAACATTCCTTGTTTGGGCCCTGGAGTTGGAGTTCGCTTCCCAGGTCCACTCAAGGATAAATCCACCCTTATTAAAGAAAGAGGAGAATTCTCTAATCTGGAGAATCTCTCTGGCCCATCAGAGGTATAGTACATAGTGGATGGTGCCTTGGCATGGGAAAGAAGCCATGAAGCAGAGGAAAGTACCATTCAAGAGCCTGCAGCCCCCATCTCTGCTACCTCCAGCCTCATTCAGCATTTGTGTTCAGGCTTCTGGAAAGGATCTAGCACCTATGCTCGGCTCAGTCAAGACCCTTGACACCCTCTATAGAGAGACTACGACAAGAAACTTTATACTGGCATAAAAGAGAAAATAATCTGCATTAGTGCACACGACAACAAATGGATAGTTTAATGACCATTTCTGGGCAGTAAAGGCTACCCTGGGGCAAACTGGTACTAGACCACATTCCAAGGACACAAGGTACTTTTCAGCCTGGTCAACCAGATTGTAATTCCTTCTGTACCACATGTTATTATGTGATTCTTGTTGCCTTGGAAAGCTCAGATGATTAAAAGAGTTTGTTTGCCACTTCCAAGAATCCCTCTTGCAATTTAAGTGATTCATGTACCCCAGTTTTACAAAAAGGAAAACAACTTCATTGTTATTTGCTCCAATAAAGCCCTCAAATGTTCAGCTTATTATTTTGTTACCTGGTAATGAGGGGGGGCCTGTTATTTCTAATTCTCTAATCTTTTCCATGGGGGAATTCTTATGGGATAATAAAAATTCCTTATTTTACTAACAAAGAAACAGCTGCTGTTCTCATCTTTTCTCCTTTTTTAGGAGGGTGGGAAGGGGAGATACTTGCTGTCACATGCTAGTATTCTCTGCCATCTAGCAAATTTCAGAAGAAGAGCTGAGCAAAAAAGAAGTCAGGGTGATAGAATAGTCCTTTCTTATCTCTGCACCAGAACAATAACACACTTGTGGTGGAGACTGTGAGTTCTCCCCCAGCATGCATCGCCTCCTTCTTCCTTTTCTTTTTACAGATTCCTCAAGGTTTACCTGCACTGTGCTTATATTTAGGTACAGAAAAATTCCATCATCACAAGAAACCCTCAAGTTGCCCTTTTATAACCACAACCATCTCCCCACTGTCTCCCGAATCCCTGGAAAGAACTGATCTATTTTCCATTTAATTTTGGCATTTCAAGGTGTTATATTAAATGGAATTATGCAAAATGTAACCTTTTGGGATTTTTTTTTTTTACTCAGCACAATTCTCTTGAGAGTCATCTAAGTTGTGGTATGTATTAATAAATTCTTCTTTTTCTTTTTCTATTTTTTTTTGGAACAAAGTCTCATTCTGTTGCCCAGGCTGGAGTGCAGTGGCATGACCTTAGCTCATCACAATCTCCACCTCCCAGGTTCAAGCAATTCTTCTGCCTCAGCCTCCTGAGTAGCTGGTACTACAGGCACGCACCACCATGCCCAGCTAATTTTTGTATTTTTAGTAGAGACAGGGTTTCACTATGTTGGTCAGGCTGATCTTGAACTCCTGACCTCGTGATCCACCCATTTCGGCCTTCCAAAGTGCTGGGATTACAGGCGTAAGCCACCATGCCTGGCAATAATTCTTTTTTTATTTTTGAGCAGTATTCTGCAGTATGGGTGTACCACAGTTTGTTTAAAGATTCCCTCATTGGAGAAATCCAGTTGTTTCCAGTCTGAAGCTAGAAACATTTGTGTATAGATTTTTGAAGCACGTAAGTATTCGTTTCTTTGGGACAAATGCCCACATGTGCAACTTCTGGGTTGTATGATTGTTGCATGTTTATGTATAGTTGTTTATGATAGTTATTATGTTTAGTTTTACAATAAACTGACAACTTGTTTTCCAGAGTAGATTTACCATATTTCTACCAGTAAATGTATGAGTGGTCCCATTTCTCTATATCTTCACCAGCATTTGGTATTTCTGCTATTTCTTGTTTTAGTCATTTTGATAAATATATAGTGATAACTCCTTGTGGTTTTAATTTTCATTTTCTTAATGGAGAACGATGTGGAAAAATTTTCATGTGCTTATTTGCCATCTGTATGGCCTTTTCAATGAAATACCTGTTTGTGTCTTTTGCCCATTTTCTAATTAGATTGCTCATTTTGGAGACAATGAAAAATGGTTTCTTGAGTTTCAAGAGCTCTTTATATGCTCTATATACTGGTCCTTTGTAGGATATGTGGTTGCAGTCCTTCTTTCTTTCTGTAACTAAATTATTTGGGTTTATGCTGAGCACATGACTGTCTAGCTAGGGACTACTCTTCTCAACTTTCCTTGCAGCTGAGTATAGCCATGTGGCAAATACCAGGCCAAGAAGATTAGAGTAGAAATGATACATGCTTAATGAAAACAAAGTCCACTTGTTCTGAACATCTATCCTCTACCCATTCTAAGAGCATAGACCTTGCAACCACCCAACTTCAACCAGGCAGATGGGGATACTGCCTTAGAATAGGGGTCAGCTGTTAGTAAGTAGTAAAATAGTAAATACTTTATGCTTGTGGGCCATACGGTCTCTGTAGAAATCAGTTAACTTTGTCATTTTGGCACAAAAGCATCCTTGGGCCATATATAAACAAAAGAGCGTGGCTGTGTTTATATAAAACTTTATTTACTAAAACAGGTGGTCCGCTCATTGGATATTCTTTGCTAACCCCCTAAGGCAAAGCCACAAGATAACAAGAGCTGCATACCTGAATGGTCACATGGAGTGGAGCTCTTCCATCATCCTGGATAGCTACTCTCCAGATTAATTCATGAAAAATAAATTAACTTCTGTTTTTGTAAGTCGCTTTATTTTAGAGGCTCTTCATTGTAGCAGCTCAGCTTCTGCCTATATATAGAGAAATTGGCATTCACAGGGTACTTACTGTGCCCACCGTGAAAAGATGATTCAAAGGTAAATTTTACATGCTCCCTGCTCAGAAGCTTGCAATTGACTGTGAGAGAATGATTCTAGTACAATGAGATGGGGCTGTAACCAAGTCATAAAGAAAGAGAAGGGAAGAAACGCTTTACTGAGTGCCTAATATATGGCAGGCATTTTATTGTTATAATATCTCTGAAGGCTCAGAGAAGTCTATGAAGTATGTTATTATATTTCCATTTTAGAAATTTAAAAAACCCACGAGTCTCTGTAAAGTTATTTAACTTTCCCAGTGGCACAGGTAAATTGGAACCCTTGAAAAGTATTAACCAAGGATTTATTCATTGTTGACATTCAGAGCCTGACCTGAGTCCTCTCTCTCTGGGGCACAGTGAGCCTTTGCTTCCTCCCACAGCCCTCCATGCTAGGTAATGCCTCCATCACCATAGTCAACCCAAGAAAGCAATTACCAAGCCGCTTCTATCTGCCTAGCTCCCAAACTAGGTCCAGAAAGGCCAAAGGAATGAAGGAAAGGATTGAACCTTTAAAAGAATATAGTTTTTGACAACGTGGTTAAAAAATTCCCCCCATCTTTTTGTGTCTTGGGAATGACCAACCACAAAGAACCACACTGCTCTTGCATAATACATTCTGAAATAAGACCAGTTTTCTCAAGACTTTCATAAGACTCGTGATGATCCCTCGATTACTTGCCCATATAAAATTTCAAGTCCCCTTCCTTTTCCTTGAAGCATCACTCATTAATGAACATTCCCTCTATTGGAATAACCTGAATAAAATAATCTCCTTAATTGTCTCATGCTTTTTATGTTTTATAACTTTCACGATGAATCAAATAGGATTGGACTTCACCTTTGAATCCTCATTTACTCCATCTAGATAGTGAGACTTCTCGGAGACCTGTTTATTAACTCCTTACTTATGACTTGGGGACCCTATGGTGGGCCCAACTCCTGGTCCTGTGCTCTGGACTTCTGTCTTTCAGTAGCACAGTAAGTATTTGACTTTGATTCTTTTCAAGTACTTAATTTCTGGTACTGGCGTCTCTTGGCTTTATGGTCTGACAAATCGGTGTTCTCTGTAAACAGATTAATGTAAATGTAATAGGTATACATAATGTAAATACATCTTTTCTCTGTTGGATAAAAGATAACAAAGAATGTGGTTTGTTAATCTTTTCCATTTGTCTATTTTTTTCTGTTTTTAATTCAAATCAATTAAAAACTTGTATCCACTGGGAGGAGAACAGGTCTTTGATAGAAACTGGTGAGTTTTGCATTTCTGCATTTGCATTTGACCTATGACTAACATTTTAGCCTTGAAGCTGTTAGTTTTCTCTGTGTGTGCATGTGTGTGTGTGTTTGTAGGATTATATGCCTGGAATTTGGAAAGGCCTTTACCTTTCCTTATGTGAATGTGTGATGTTTTCCTAGATCTGGATGGTATTACCAAATTAGATTATAAAATTCTTAAAGAAATTCTAGTCTCATTGACTTAGAGGTAAATAAGTACTTACATAAATTTAATATTCCTAAAATATCCAGAAATTGAGGACACTAAACCTTAAATAGTTTTACTGTGGGAAAAAAAGATGTATTGTTATATTAACTAGCTCAGAAATGTTCTGAGAGTTCAAGTTCACATAATTCAGGTAAATATCTGGCAAACAATACTGGTCTAATAATTTTGGTTCAGTAAAAACAGCTATATTTTCTCTGAGTTATAGCATTAAGTATAAAGAAGCACGCATTTTCATTCTACTTGGGGGTAGTCTCTCTAAACTTATTATAGGTTCACTGATCAAATAAGCTAGGATTAATTCTACTTAAAGTTTAAGATTATGAAAAACGTAAGTTTGTATTTAACCAAATAGAATCCTTATTCTGAAGACTTTATTTCAACAGTAATTATGTTTTTCAGTATGTGATCTTGAAAATAATTCCTAGTATCTTTAGGTAAATTAAAATCTTGGACTTCTGCTAAATTGAGTTAGACATCATTTCTGAGTAAGACTGAGTACTGAAATATTAATTATTAACCATAATTTTAAGTTTATATATGTTTGCCTCTAATTTTTCTATGCTACAGAGAGGCTATGTAGTTTGGGTGTGTTAACGAATGTTTTCACTTTGGAGACACTGCATTGTAAGAGATGTGTATGATTACAGAAAGTATGAGCTCTGCTAACATGCTGCAAAGTGCTGGTGTGTGACAGACAGTTCACAAGTTACCTGCCTCCTAATTTTCTCTGTGGAATAGAGGTCACTGATGTGGATAAGATTCCACTAGGAGCAATAGTGGCAAAAGAACAACTATATATGCAAGGTAGGCAGAATATGTTTTTTGTTAATGAAAACAGAGAGTAGTTTTGTCTCAAACTAAAATGACTACTTGTTGCGGAGTGAGAAAGAGGAAAGAGTAGGACCAATCCTGAATGGATAAAAACACTTAATGGAAGATACACGGAGAAACATTTCATCTATTGTCATAGGTAGCTAAGGTTTGATGGGTTTATTTATAAGATTTCAGAAAAAGCTTCAGTATTCAATATTATGCCGATTCAAAGCAAAAATTTGTTTTTAATCTTTGTTAAAGTGACAAAATTTCCTTGGATCATTGGTCTGCTCATAATGTAAGGTTATAAAATGTTATTCTTTACTGTCTGTATAATCTGCCTAAATAGCAAAGATTCTGTGTCTTAATAGAATAAGGTTTTATGGCTTATGTTGATTTTTTTTTCTATATCCTTGATGATTTAAGAAAACAAAGGCTTCTCATTTAAAAAAGAGCTAAGATTCTTTGTAATCATGTTAGCTTTTAGGCTTATTTTTAAATGTTTTATTGTCACTTTGAAATGAGAAGTAAAATATTACCTCTCAGACACCCATGATCCAATTCCTATCTTAGGTGTTCAAATCTCCTAACAACTTTTGATTTTTGCATTTACAAAATTGATTCCTAAGTGATGTCTTTTGCACCTACAGATGTTTTTGAGATTTCCTAGGGGGACCCTAGAAAATCACAAAGAATTTGTTCTTTCACCTTGTAAAAAGAGAGAAACTAGAAATAATGAGGTGTATGTGATATGTTACCCTTGATGAATTTCAAAGCATTGCCAAATCAGAAGAGATGCAGATGTTTAACCTTTTCTATGATAAATCTATGTAGGTAACATTATTAATACAAATATTTCAGAATCATGTGCTGTAAGGGAAGCTCTTGGATATTTGTCAGTTCTCTCACTGTCTGTGATATAGTCCTGATGCTACTTTGCCTGATACCAAAAAACAACAGTATAGTCACAATTCAGTTATTTTTAAAGGTGTGAACTGAATTGCAATTTATTTATTTAAATTGAATCTAACATCTTTTAGGCTCATGGCTCTCAAGTGGACTTTGTTTTTAATCTATGAAGTTTTATTAACATCACTTACCTGTGGAGTTTTATTTGATACACAAATGTTTAAGACTTATTGTAGGGTTGCAGAATCTCACTTGATTACTTTTGATATATTCCTGGTATTTTTTAAAGCTATATACTTGATATCTTCATGGTGTATTATATCTAAGGATTATAGTGTGTTAAATCTAAAGTTTTTTTTGGTAACGATGATGTTCATCCATTTTTATAAATTAGCTATAATACCTACTTTTCTTTGAAAATAGGGTTAATTATTATATTTATAGATATTTTGTCTGAGCTTTTTTTGGATTGACTTTTATCTTGTTTTACACAGCCACAAATTCTTTTTGTAGTTGCATTATTCTTGTAGGAATTCTCATGAGATCTTTCACATTTGAAAATTACAAGTAAATAATAGATGTGCCAACTCGGTCTTGCCTGGTAGATATTTAACTGTTTTTCTCCTTAACACCAGGACAAAACTGAGCTGATCTGTCACCTTGACCATATTGTCCATTTTTTTTTAACCAAATTTTTAATCCTTTCCGTTTTCTTCAAGGTCTGGCTACAATCCTCCGAACTATTTCAACTTTTCGCCCTCCCACCTGACTCGGCGTCACTGGGAACTAAAAACCTGACTGACCAGATCTCTATCATTACTTTAGGTTACCTGGCAGCTGGCTCTTTTCCCTAGGATCTGAAGAAATCTTACAAGCTGAAGCCTGACAGTTTGGTGCAAACCTCTAAGGACTCACCCTTCAGCAGACCATGCATAAGCCAGAGTTCTCTCTAAACAAATTGTAGCTAGACAAACAAGGAAATCCAGTGACATGCTTAGGCCATACATACGCCTTTATAAGAGGGAACCAAGACAATGGATGATGTCGCCAAGAGCATCGACATCCAAGCTTTGGAGCTTGAAGAAACTCAAAGAGTGATGCTCGATAACTCAAAGAGTTTCCTCCACAAACGTCTTGAACTCATTGGACTTGTTAACCTTCAAATTCACTCCCACCTCTTTCCTTCAATACCAATTTTCGTGTTAATGCTTCCCTTTTTCATTTTGGGCATTCCCCTTTCAAAAAGCCTGGTCTTCAGACCCTAAAACAACTGATCTTTGCCACTGACTCTCCACAGACGGTTCAGGTGGTTTATAGAAACAACACTAACAAAGTCCTCTGGAGACCCTTTCTTGGATCCTGCTCCACCCTCTCAGGAGGTTTATGATCACCTCGGAGTTGCTCAGCAGTGAGTGACGTTTGCCTTGAACAAAAGGTGGACTGACAATATTGAACTTTTTCTGAGTCTTGTGTTCCCTGAAAGTTGCGACAATTATGAAATCTGCCACCCCACTCCTTTGTGTCCCAGGAGGCTAACGACAGAGGACCACCCTGCCCTTGTATATTCCAAGACAAACTCACCTCCATCCTTCCTCATGACTCCCGTAGGACTCACAGACAGCTCCCTTAGTGACCTGCTTGT
This sequence comes from Cheracebus regulus, assembly GCA_963574635.1. Classification (NCBI taxonomy): domain Eukaryota; kingdom Metazoa; phylum Chordata; class Mammalia; order Primates; family Pitheciidae; genus Cheracebus; species Cheracebus regulus. Next base: position 22,578 of record CAUYQU010093407.1, on the reverse strand, counting down.
ATAGAACCCTCGGTCCTCTTCCTTTTCTTTGAGGAAGTTCTCACTAACAATCATTCACCTTATAATAGCCTGAATAAAATTGTATCTTTAATTCTCTGATGCATGTGCTCTTTCCTCTCATTTTTATGGCTGAGTCTTCTCACTTTTTTCCTCTCTGAGCCTTGGTTTCCTCATCTTATAAAGACTACTACTTCCACCTCTAATGGTGTGAGAATTAAATGAGATGATGATTGTAAAGAACCAACTTAGGCTAATACTAAGTGCTCAATAAGTATTATTCTCTCTCCTTAGAGGAAAACAATCTTCATGCAATAGGTGATGGGAGTGGGAACTAGTTTAAAGAGAAGGAATACGTCAGGTAACTCTGTCTCCAAAAACAGGAAAACAATTGAGAGCAGGTGTCCTGACACTGAAGTAAACAGCATGGGGCAGGAATGTTATTTCATATGGGGCAGAAAACGGTGTCTCCAAAGCACCCCTTGCTTTCCTCTAGGGAGGTCCTAGAGACTGGCAGGAGAGAGTGCCAAATGTATTCACTGTGTTCAGATCTTGGGTCAGAACAACACAGGCCTGGGGACAGGTTAAAAGTGAAATTTCTGACAGTCCTGTATAAGGTTTTACATAATTCTCCCAGCTCTTTCTGAAGCCTCCTCCAGGGTGGCCGGCAGGAACTGAGCTTCTAAACATACTTCAAAATCACTGGAAAAAATAAAAAGCTAAAGAAACTATAAACACTATATGGAAGTTTACAAGTGAAAGAACAAAGTCACCACTTGACAATTCAATTGGAAACTCGAACTGCAGCAGTTAGCATTCATGAAATACTAGTTTTAGATACACAAATGTAAAGTAATCAGAAAAACATTTGCTCCTGAAAAGTGATCACCATCGTGCTTTGCATTAAGCTGTAATCAGCCTGAATGTAAAATAAGCAAATTCTCAAGACCTAGAGATCTAACCTCTGAGAAAGTAACACTGTGTTTGGGGGCTTTGACAAAATTTGGCCATCCAATTTGCTGCTTTCTCTAACTTACCACTCTGTGCTCTTCTGTGATGTGTGTTGTTGTTTTTTTTTTTTATATTTGCAATTCTTTCCTCCCTGCCATCACCTTTTAAAATTTAATTATGACCCCCATCAGGACCTAATTATTCAGAATGCACAGTAGGCACAGTGCCTAGGGCCCACAAAGCTTTTTGATTTCTTTTAAAATCAGAAGAAGAAGAAAATTGGTTAAAGGGTACAAAAATACAGTTAAATAGAAGGAATATGTTCTGGTGTTCAATAGCCCAGTAGTGGTAAGAAGACTATAGTCATCAACAATTTGTTGTATATTTCAAAATAGCTAGAGGAGAAGATTTGGAATGTGCTTAACACACACAAAAAAGATAAATGTTTGAGGTTATGCATATGCTAATTATCCTGATTTAATCATTATACATTGTATGCATGTATCAAAATATCATGTGTGCCCCATAAATATGTAAAATTATTATGCATTAATAAAAACACACAAGAATCTCAAAAGCAGCAAAAGCATTACGACATCATGTACGGGGAACAACAATTTAAAAATGAAAAAATAAATGTTTAGGTCAAAAATGTAATATACAATATTAATAATTAATCTTTATATGAACACATATAATTAAATATAATTTAAGATGTTTTCTATGAAGGAAGGAGCCCATGAAAGCAAATGGTCCTAGGGCCCGGGATCATCATGGTGCAGCCCTGAGCAGCCAGATTTGTTTGCAAGTCCTTTTAAACCCTTAGGGACACAGAAACTAAAAGGTTATACTTATTTTGTCCTTGGTGAAGCCAGCCCAAAGCCAGCTTCCTAGGCCATCAGCCTCTGGGTGGGAGACACCTCCCGTTTATCAGCAGCATCGTGCACCTGTGGACTTCAGAAGGGTTTCTCTCCTGGCTCCATATGAGGGCTCTTGACCCCACAGCCTCATTCCAAGGCTATTGGAAACTTGCAACTTGGTGGTAGTGGTGACCCCTGGAAACCCTGATTTAGATGTTATAGAGAGACCAGAGTTATGACTGAACTGTTCTACAAAACACAAATCAAGACATGTCCTCTGCCCTGGGGGTTTCTCCCTCCATTTTCATGGATATAAATTTTAAAATTTGTATATTACAAACCTTAAAAGACACTGAATCATATAATTAACTAATGGTCCTATGACAATAATAAAATGGTATGAAAATAAATACCAAAACTGGCAAGTAGAGCCTATCTCGTAATCCAATGTTTGAATATTTATTACCTAAGTGGCCCAGAAGGTCCAGGACCCTGACACACAGTAGATATCAATCTTCTTTCCTTTTGAGAACAGTGCCAGATATTGTACAGAAAGCCCTGCTTCTCTTCCCTATATTTTTTCAAGGAGCACATTTAACCTTTCCCAATAACAATGACTACCATTTTTGGGGTCCTATTATGTGTTATACCCTTTTCATATATTCAAACTTGACCGTCACAAAAACTCTTCAGTGTAGATATGAAAATTCTCATTTCATAGACCAGAAAAATTGGATCATTTGTCAGTGACATGGAACTAGATATGCTGCAGCAAATTCTAATTCTGCTCACCTGACTGTTAGGGCCTCGGGTCTCAAATGTTTACCATAGCTGCAAATCACTGGGACATTCTGAATTCAGAATGGAAATCAGCATTCCAGAGAGAGGGGGCATGGGTCTTGACTGTGGTTCTCCTGCTGTCCCCTCACTGAGAAGGCTGATCAAAGCCTTCTCCTTTACAAATGGCCCCCTGAGGCCTTCTGCAACTTTCTTCTCAGGTCAAGTCCATCCTAGCCTCCAAGGTTTAGTTCATATGGCTTTCTTGCCTCAAGTGCCCTTCCTAGGCCTCTCTCCTTAGCTTCTGAGTCCAGTTCAAGCCCTCACCCCTTCCCAGACAGTCTTCCACGAACCCCAGCCCACACTGGCTTTTCCCTTGTCCAAATCCTTGCTACACTTTTGGCAGTGAAAGACTAATCTAAGGAAGATTAAATCCATGTCATCTGAGGTTCCAGTTCTCAGTCTTACAGATTCACACAGACAGTGAGATCCAAACAAATTTCTGATCATCATTCTCCAATTTTGACACCCAGACTGAAGTGAGGTTTCCACCCCTGAGGAGGCCTATTGATATTTATCAGCCAATATTCCCAGCACACTGAGAAACAATGCAGCTATTCTCAGAGATCTTGTTTCCTTTTTTCTCTCTAGATTTCAAGGACATAGAAGAGCTCCTTTTGAAAACTATGTTGCAGCCTGGTGGAGGAGGGTGCTATGCTTGGTACAGGCCAGTTGGTCCACTGAACTTCTCCTACAGACTCTTCCTGGCAGAGCCTGAATGTAAGGAAAAACTGTCAGCCATGGAAAAAAGGTAGTGAAGTCAATTAAAAATCAAGTGCAAACTCATGCCTTCCCTGGTTCTTCTCATATACATCTTACCACCTGGACTGTAAACTCCAAGAGGGCAGGGATGGGCCCTACATTTGTTCGGTGTCACAGGCTGCCTCTCTTTCACTTGTCCGTGTTCAATATGTTCTTAGTATTTTATTCAATGAATGGAAGAATAAACTTATTTTTATATTTTCCATAATACAAACTCAGGAGTACACCTTCTCCTAGGTCTGAAAAGCAGACAGACAAAAAGTAACTTCGTAGTAAAACCTATTCCTAGTTGATCTAGTTGTTCTAATCCAGAGATGAGCACCCAGTGGAGGCTAAGGAGGTTGGCCACATGGTATTCCTTTGCACACCCTTGAATTGCTGCCTCCTTGAGCCCGCAAGTCTCTTTGCCCTGCAATAATTGTACTGTCTTTATTGGAGTTGATGGCAGCGCTAAAGAAAAAACCGGTTAACAGTCCTGAAGATTAAATTCTATCACAAAGAAAAAATACTCTGGGTGCTAATAACATAAAAAAAAAAAAAAAAAAAGCAGAGGACATTCTCAGAAATGTTCCCACCTGTTTCCAACCAGGCTGTCTGTTTTTATATGCTGTCAGCCCTCTCCTTCTGATCATTAGTGAGGTTATTAAGATGGACTGAGCTCCTCCTGTTTGGGCCTGCATGGAGACTCTGCTACCTTGCACTAATTTCTGTTCCATGGAGCCCCAAATAAGCTTAGGGCACATAGCAAATTAGATTTCAGGAGACAGTAGATCTTAGAAGCAACAAAACCCAAATAAATGATGTCTACTGCCCTTGAGAAAGGACACTGCGTTTGTCCTCATATGTAGCCGTGCTTCCTTTTATCTATTTCAGGCTGGCTTAGTGCAGGGCAAGGGATAAGAAATGGGGTAGGCATCCTTCTATTTAAGGGTGGGGCAGCTTGCTGAGCAGTCTCTCAATTACCAAGTTGGTAATTGGCTGGTCACAGGCCCTCAGACTTCTCATTCTTTCTCATACCTTCCTGCTTTTTTCTAGGTCACGTCTCCTCATTATCTGTAGATCCTTGGTGTTATTAGTCAATGACATTGTATTACACTCAGAACAGAAAAGGCTTAAGTTAAAGACCCACACAGCTGACCAACTGGCACATCTCAAGCCTGTACAGAACTGATTTTTGAATCCTTAAGAATCAGAGAAATGGATCTTGAATTGTGGCAGTTGGGGAGGGGTATGGTGGGTAAACAGTTCTGAGCCAACCTGCTTAGAACTCAAATCCCACAGCTCTCAGATAATTTTCCCTCTTTTCAACATTTAGTCATTTATTTTTGAGTAAATAATATACAAGCATGGTACAAAGGTAACAATGTTCAAAATGGCTGATGGTAAATGGTAGGACTTGCTCTCATTCTTGCACTTGCCACTTGGTTTCTTTCTCCAAAGACAATTGCTATTATAAGGTTCTTGTGTATCCTGACAGTCATGTGCTATGCATGTGCAAAAATGTGTATATGTTTCTTACTGCTTAAAACACCAAATGTTGGAATTCTGAACTAACTCTTTTACACTGGGATCTCTTTCATTTAACAATATATGCGTTGTGTCTTGGAAATTAGTTCATACCAATTCATATTGAGCCATCTGATTCCTTTTTTAATGGTCATATACAGTAGTATTCAATTATAAGAATATATCATAATACTTTCAAAAAAGTTGAAACTTTTTTCAACTGAATACTTTTTTTGAAAGTATTTGGCTTCAGTCCAGGTGTCAAAAATGGGAGAATGATGATCAGAAATTTGTTTGGAGCTGTCTGTGTGAATCTGTAAGATGACATGGATTTGATTTTCCTTCCACCTTCCAACCTTGATAGCTCCTTATATAGCTTCCAAAGGATTGTTTTTACAAACAATTCTTTAATGAATAAGGTATATATCATTCACATGTGTGCAGCCATATATATAGAATAAAGTACCAAAAGTAGAAATTGCTGAGTCAAAGGATCTATGTCTTTATAATTTTGATAGATATCGCCAAGTTGCTTTTAATAGAGATTTTACCAATTTACATTACCATCAGCTATGTGAGGGGAATGCCTGTTTCTCTACATTGTTGCTGACATGTGTCCAAATATTTTGATCTTATATTGTCTAATTGATTTTAAAAGAGATAACAGTTTTAATTTTTATTTTTTTATGAATGAGGTCAAACATTATTTTATTTTGAAGAGACACTTGTAATTCACTTTCTGTTTACATTCTTTGTTCTTTTTAAAAGCTGGGTATTGACTTTTTGTTGATTGTAGGAGCTCTGTAGATATTGGCCTTCTGTGATTTTAATTGGACTTTTATTTTTTAACCAGTTTGTCAATTGCTTCTTACTTTTCAAGTGATATTTCCCCCCAATATTTAAAAAAATATACGAGGAATTTATCAATCTTCTAAAAATTTTCTTTTTGCCTTTTTCCCCCCTTAGGAAAGCTTTTTCTACATCATTCTATCTTTTAAATTTTAGTTAATGGCTTGCATATTGTATTTTCTCAAGAAAACACACATGATTTTCTCTTTAGTTTTATTACGCTGTCCCAAATTATTAATTTCTGCTTTCATTTATAATGTTTTCTTTCTTATGCTTTTTAGTTTTATAGTTCTTTCTTTACCATCTTGAGTTGCTTTATTTTTATTCTTTCATATTTATTAATGTGTTTAAGTATATTTTATTTGTTATTAAAATATTATACAAGCATAATTTTTTCTTTTTGTTTATTAGTATAATTATACATTTTCTTCTGAACACTTCACATAGATTTTGATAACACTTTGATCGTTGTTATTTTGTTGGTAAAATATGCTTTCACTTTCCCTCTTTGAACTAAGAGTTGCATGAGAAAAATACTTTTTTTCTAATTTGCTAACAGATTTCTAGTTTTATCACATTGTAATTAGAGAATGTTGACTGTACTGTTCACATTTTGTAACATGTTGAGACTTTCTTTGGGCCTAATAAATGGTCAACATTTGTAAATATTTCTTGAATTTCTTGGGATGTTGAAAAATTATAGTCTCAGTTTTCATGGAGTAATGTTTTAGAATTATGTATTATATTTGAGTTTAACATTTGATAGATAGATAGATAGATAGATAGATAGATAGATATTGATCAGAGTTCCCCAGAGAAATGACCAATAGGACATATATACATATAGAGACAAAGATTTACTTTAAAGAATTGGCTCATGTGATTGTGGAGGGTAGGCTTGTAGGTTGGAGACCCAGGGAAGAGTTACAGTTGAGTCCAAAGGCAATCTGCTGGCAGAATTCCTTCTTGTCTAGAAGAGGTCAGACTTTTTCTCTGTTAAGGCCTTCATCTGATCAGATAAGGCCCACACTCATTATGGATAAAGTCCACCAATTTAAACATCAGTCTCATCCAAAAAACACCTTCACAGCAATCTCCAGAATAATGTTTGGCCAAATATCTGGGTGCCATGGCCCAGCCAAGTTATCAGATAAAAATAAACCATAGCAACAATATGTATTATGTTATATAAAAACATTATATATACAGTATATGTATATTTTTAGAGTTGTAAATATTTTGTTACAGTGATCATTTTTTGTGTCCATAATTTTATATACTGTATCAATCTTCTATTTCTACAGATAGTCTTTTGATTATCCTCAGTAAGCCAAGAACATCAGCATACTTCTTTTTTCTCTCCTTATTCTTCCATTCTACATCATTCAATTTCCATTTGGTATGTAATTTTTCTTAAGTGTTTACCTTCCTATTTTTCCAATATATTTATAGATCTATGGTTTAGTTTAACAGCTTTGAATAGTATATTTTTATAAGGAAATCAATACTTACATTATTTGCCATCATTCCTTCTCACTTACCCTCCTAAACTTTGTTAGTTATTTCTTATCTACATTGTAAAGGTTCATAACACTTCCTTTTGTTCTGTAACTATAATATCTGTAGCTGGTTTAGACTGTCTTAAAGTTGCGTATTCAATGCTCGTTACTTTCCTTTTGCTGGAGTCTCCCTTAATTTCTTTTTTTTTAAACATTTTTTTTTATTTTTTACAATTTAAACTAGTTTATTATATAATGAGAGCTTGTTGGATCACAGAAACAAAGATGTGCCATATTAGAGTATAACAATGAACATGTAGGTTTAAGTATACATATCAATTACAGTGCAGTCAAGTGAAGTTTAATCTGAAAATGCAAATGTTTCAGATTATTAAACCCACATCTGTTTTTTAAAGTACAGTTTAGACTTTTTATCCAAAAGCTATGTAAATGGCCCAGGCGTAGTGTATTATGGCTCACACCTATAATTCCAGCACTTTGGAAGACTGAGGCGGATGAATTGCTTGAGACCAGCTGTTTGAGACCAGCCTGGGCAACATGGCAAAACCTTGTCTCTACAAAAATACAAAAATTAGCTGGGCATGGTGGTGCACACCTGTAGTTCCAGCAACTTGGGAGACTGAAGTGGAAGGGTCACTTGAACCTACAACATCTAGGCGGCAGTGAGTGGTAATCACACCACTGCACTCTAGCCTGGACAACAGTATTCTCCTCCACCCTAGTCTCCCTTAATTTCTTAATTGAATAAAGTTTGTCCTAATGTGCTCATACTTTCTTCAAGAAGGATTCATGAGTATTCTCTGACTTCTAACATGCTCATACAGGATTTTCCTACTGTCTTATTACTGGTCACATCTTATCCTCAAGGACTTTGGAAGCGCTTATCACTCAACTGTGTTTGTTTTGGTTTGGTTTTATTCATTGCTTAGGCCAATTATCATTTAGCCTCCTCACTGTTTAGCCAGTTTTGTATTTTTTCTCTCTTTAGGCAACCCAATCTTTTTGTCTAGCTGGCAAAAAATTCTTCACTTTGAGGTCTAGATCAGCTGGCCAGGCTGGTCTCAAACCCCTGACCTCAGGTGATCCACTCGCCTTGACCTCCCAAAGTGTTGAGATTACAGTGTGAGCCACTGCACCCAGTCCATTATTGTTATTTTTAAATTGTGACATGGTTGTTAAAGTTTTCATCTGCCCTGTTGCAATAATTTTCTTATACATGTGTTTTTAAGTTGCTTTGCTTTTCCTGTTGCTTTTACCCTTTCTTCTTATAATGTTTTTATCAGTCTTATATTTATTCCTTTAAGTTAATAATCATGTTTGAATTAGGTGAATTGTTTCTAGGTAAGCTGTGTGCAGGAGACTTGTGTCTGGGAAGTGCCAGAGCCCTGTGCCAGGCCAGCAGGAATCTTCCTTATGATAGGATTGTATAATGTGTGTTCCTCCCATCTTCATTCCTCCCACCTAAACTAGATTGGCACAGCAGAATATTCCCAATACAGAGTCTCTTACTTTCTTCCTGTCATCCTGATAGACTGCTTCTTGCAAACCATGGTTTGTTTGTGATTCTTCATTCAGCTCCACCTTCCTAACCTTTCAAGGCTTCATACCAAAAAGGGTCAATGGAAAATCTCTACTGGCAAGCTGTGGTTTTGTACCTTGGGGTATGCTCATGTTTTGAGAACTCCTGTTTGCTAGTTTTGTGTAATTTCTATAGCCATATGCATTGTTTCTTGGCCCTTCATGCACCCCTGTGAGATTTTTCCATTATTCATGAACTTTTCTTTTATATTGAGGTTCACAATTACAGATGTATCCTATTTCATTAAAGAGGCAGAAATTTGCTTTCTTGTCAGATATTTCAAGGTTTCTTAAGAGAAGAGACCACCATCTCTGCAAACCAGAAGTCTGTTCTTCATGCCAGACTTCTGGCATGAATTTGACTTCAGAAGGATTGGCCATAGTCAAACTCTGGGATCATCCCGAATCATCCTTGCCGTCTAATACTAATGTCTGTAATATCCCTCTTTTTCAGGGTGACAGGACCTATGACTTGCTTTCTACCAACAGAATATGGCAAAGGTGATGGGATGTGATTTCCAGGATTATGTGTCATAAAGCTGTCAACTGTCATGCTAGAAGACCCTAGATGTATTTGTGGAGGCAAGAAGTGATGTAGTGAATGCCCATGTGTCAAGAACCTGAGGATGGCTTTTAGCTAAAAACAATCTGGGAACTGAGGGTAGTTGCAGGCCAGTAGTCAGTGAGAAACTGAGACCTTCATTCTGATTTCTTGTAATGATCTGAATCCTTCCAACAACCAAGTATATGTGGAAATGAGTCTTTTCCCAATCAAGCTTTCAGATGAGATCATAGCCCTGGAGGAAGTCTCAATTGCAGCCTTGCAGAGACCCAGCCGGTCAGTATCTGGATTCCTGACCCACAGAAACTATAAGAAAATATATGAGTGTTGTTTTAGCTTCCAAGTTTGTGGTGATATCACACATTAGTAGATAGCTAATACAGTGTGCTAGTTGGAAACTGACTGTGGCCAGCAGTTCTACAGGTTCTGGAAGGACACCACCATATCTGCCCTCATCAGGTTTCTCTTTTAGTGTTGAAGAATATGAAAATTTTGCAATTGAATAGATGTGTGTTCAAATGCCAAGCCCAGCTTGGGTTAGGTTGTTGTCAGGTCAATTAGGAACTATGTGGCCTGAGATGAGTTGCTTAATCTATCTGAGCTTCAAATCCCTCACTTTAAAAATACAAGTGTTAAATGAACTCCCGAAGGCTAAGACAGAGGCTTACATGAGATTAACAGAAGGCTTTACATAGTCCTTGGCAGAAAGTAAATGTTCAATGAGTCTTGCCGTTCAAGAAATGCTGTTAAATGTTAGTTTTTGGTGGCTACAGACCCACCAGCAGATTGCAGGGTTTGCTTTTACTCAGGAAAAGTTGGTACAGTGGAAGGAGCACTGGACTTGGAGTCAGAAGTCCTATGTTTAAATCCTCAAATCATTCCATCTCTTGCAGTCTATTTCCCTAACTAAATTGATGGTGTTTGTACCTGCTTATATCATAAGGGCCCAGGGAAATAGACTTTATCAAATGTTTTGTGAGCATAAATAGGCTACCCAAATATACATATTATTACTGTTAATAAAAATGCTACAGTATAAAATGGTAATTAAAATCTTGAAAGGGACTTTTACAATAGATACCCATGGCATCTGTGGTTGAATGCTTGGGCTCCAGAGCAGGACTGTCTGGGTTAAAACACCCTCTGCCACTGATGGACTGTGAGGCTTTGCGAAGTTAGTTACCTGTCTATGCCTCAGTTTCCTCAGCTGTAAAATGCGGGTGACAGTCACCACTCACTCCATAGGATTGTTTTGAGCATCAAGTATGATGATGGATTTAAGCAAGATGAATTCTAAATCTTAGAAAAATGTCTACAATGTAAGTGTTCAGTACATATTAATCAAAATCATTATTCTCTCATTCCTACTTTATCATTAGGAAGCAGAAGATGTCAGTCTTGTTTACTATTAAATTTCCTGCATTTCTACATTTTTGGTGGGAAAAAGCACTTCAATTTTTGGTCCAATTCAGCCATCTGGCACTTCCTGTTTGTTTGTCTGCAAGAATTCCACAATAACTGATGAAGGAGAAGACTAATTTTGACCACATCAAGTACAATAAAGGATATCACGAAACTACTTAAATTCAATTTGATTTAGTCAGCTTTCTTGAAGTAAATGATGACCAAAAAAGCGGTTAAAATTGGTATGGGGAAGAAGTTACAAAGATAAATGCTCATTTAGTCTAAAAAATAAATGCTCATTGTCTTAGGACAAAATGGTATAAATGTCCCCAAATATTTCTATTACATGAATGGAACCCCTCTACTGAAAGTGATTGGGTAACACATAATATTTTACTTCATTGAAAACAGGTTCTCTTTAGAAGATAATTTTCTCATTATCCTTAGAGGCTCTGGAATCTGCTACTGGATTCGGAATTCAATTTTGAGTGACTTAGGGGAATAAAACTTTTGTAAGTTTTCTCTCTAAATTATGAAAGCTCAAAGGCTGAATACTCCCTTCAAAATAATTTATTGAGTATATCATAGCCTATAGCATATTTAGAAATGAATAATTTTTTTATAAAATTTAACTTAATTTTTAAAAGATTTTATTTTATGAATTACCATTTCTTCTTTTGGTTTTCACGTACTTATGGTCAGATCGGTTTACAACTAGAACAAAATCATAGAATATTAAAGCTACTAGGCACCTTTTGAAATATAATATCTCCTTGAATTCTACAATTGCCCTGTGAGATAGGTGTGATTTTTCTTATTTCTAAATGAGGAAGCTGAGTTTGGGATAGGTTACCTGGCATCATGGCACTAGCGGAATCTAAACCCAGCTCTGTTCAAATGCTAAGCTTTTGTTTTTTCTACCGTAGATACTACCCATATACTGAACACCGAGCGACACCCCATCTCATTGCATATCACAGATGAAAATAACTGAGGCATGGGAGGTGAAGGGACCCAGTCAGGGTTTCACTGTGGGCTGCTGGTAAGACTGAGACTTGCTCAGTGGCAGACAGATGCGGATTGTCTTTCCTCTGCCATTTATTAGCAATGTGAGTTTAGGAAATTTGCCTAATCACTTTGAGTCCTAAAATGAGAATACACTTACATCATAAGGGTTATGAAGTTGAATGAGATTATCACACATAGAGTACTTAGCACTATTACTTGGCATGTGGTATGTGATAAATCAAAGGTAATTATTTTCAGTAACTCTGGTAGTAATAACAGGAAATAGAATTTAGGCCTGGTGCATCCTGATAAAAGACTTGTGATTTGTCATCACTGTAGTCCAATTATAAAAGCATGCCAATTATGTGGCTGGTATGCTTTGTCCTGTCTATTTATTTGCATATGCATTTACTTAAACAGTTCAGCCTTGCTTTAGCTAGCATTAACTTACAGATAGTGTCACATGTCACCATGGACTGTGCACTCATATATAGACATAGTTGGATGCTATTATTTATTGGCACTGGCCACTAATTTCCTAGGCCTTTTGAGAAATTTGGAGCTGTGCTTTTGCTCTTTGCAACCCCCTGGGATCCCACTGTGCTGTTCCCTCTGACATGTCAGCTGTGGCAGGTCCAGGTTCATTACCAATTCCCTGAGCTCTCTGGAAATCTCGCCCTGCTAATTTGCCTGCATACCAGCTGCCCGAGCTCCACCCCCTTTCCGGTGGCTGCTCCCCGTGGCTTTCTGATCATATTGCAGTAGCTCCTAATTGTCCACAGCTTCTTGTCTTTCTTTTTCTCTGTGAATGAAGCTCAGTGTGTGAATCATTTTGTATTAATCGTTTACTTAATACACCTTCCATTTGTCAATGGGATTCCATCTACCTGTTCTTTCCTTTTAGGCTGCACAAGTATACAAAAAAAAAAACAACCCTTATTATTTTCCTAATCCCTTTTTTGTGTTTTGTTATTATTATTATTTCGTCTCTCTCTCTCTATCCTTATCTGCCCCTTTAAGATTTTACTGACACAGCAGATTCTTACCTTACTTCCTTCAATTTTTCTAAGTACAAATGATTGTTTAATGGCTTGATGTCAGATACTTTGTTTATAAAGCTGTATCAGTCTTTCCCTGTTCTCAGGCTCTTGCTTCCCCTCATCTGATGATAACTTTAAAAGAACTCCCTTGTTAGTCCCTGAATGAATACCTTAAAGGTCAGAATCGGTAAAGTAGAAAGAATACATGGAGGCTGCTTCTATTTGTATTTGATGCCTAATATCTACATCTATTTTATATCTATATCAATGTATGTCTATATATCTACACTTACATCAATGTCTACATAAAACTTTGGTTGATGTGGAGTATGGCAGCCTGGAAGCAGACTATGAAAATGGTGAGTTTGCAGAAAACAGGATGTGTGTGCCTATATGACTGTATAGCAACTCTAGCTGTATCCCAACTCCCCAGGTGGTAGCAGGAATATAAGGCTCTCATCCCTGGTCTGGTTCTCATCAGATTATGTAATATTGCACATAAGCTACTAGGATTTCAAAACATGGTAGAGTTAAAGAACTTATTGCCCTGAAATGCCCCCTCCGTCTCTGCCAAGAAAGTTCCACTCACCTATAAAGGCCCTTTTCCATTTGAGGTCTCACCTCCCCATGGAATCCTCCCTTATGGTATCTGAGAACTACAATTACATTTGTTGTTTGACTCTCAGATTTTGGCATTGGTTCAGATTGTTTTGCATCTTATTGTGTGTATTCCTTTCTAGCGTGTTTCTCTTTATGCCTAACTGTTTAATACGTGTAGCGTTTAACTCCTAATAAATGCTATAAAATTGCTTAAAGGTAGAACTACTAATGTTTAGGCATCCTTCATCCTTTGATTATCATCTACTACTAGATGCTTTAGTGTATGTCAGAATGCCCTGGGGACTTGCATTAAAAAGACTCCTGGGTCTTTCTGCAGCCCAGTTGAATCAGAAACTTTAGATATGGGGACCTGAAATTTATTTAAATGAACTCTTGGGGATTTATGATGTCAACAAAAGTTTGCTAACAATTACTTTTGGAGATGCCTCTAAAACTGCTTTCATATTTCTCTACCTTTCTAGTGTCACTGTCATCTCACTAAGCCAGGCTCACATCATCCAGAATACAGGTGACACACACACACACACACACACACACACACACACACACACACACACACATACCCTGCTCTTTATTTGTTAAATTTGATCTTGGAACACCTAACAAACATGAACTAGTGCTTAACATGTGTCAGACACAGTGGTAGATGTAGAGATGAATAAATCATGACCTTTGTCCTTGAGGAGTTTACAATACAGAGAGGAAGACATACGTATACATCTCAATTATAGGGCAAGGCCATGGACAAAACATGGCTACCTCAAGGTTATGCTTGGAACACAAATGTCATAGCTTAAGTACTATCTGTCCATCTCATCCTGGGAATGGGAGGCTTGAGTTAGTCTTCAATTTCAGTGGTGGAGGAGCTGCGTTTCCATAAAAAGAAAACAAAGGGAAGGACACTGACAGTTATTTCGCACTGGACTAGCACTTTCTCCATGACTCAGATCTGAGAGCATGAGCATCTGGGGCCAGTGAGCTAGGTGCATGGCAGAGAGACAGAGCTGTCCTCACATTCACTGAACACCTGGGCCTGGAGTAGATTGTCAAAACGTATGCTCTTTGGTCTCAGGAGCAAATTCCTGGTATAGTGACACCACTGATTCATGACAATTCATGATACATAGAAGGTTGGCAGTTTCTACTGACCCTGTCAGAATTCTCATTTCTTGAAACACAGCCTGTCATTTCAGAATATCTAACACTTCAAAACAGCTTATTGTGGTGGTGCCATGGCAACAAAAAAAGGCTTTCCCCCATTTGTACCAAACATGAGCTAAAGGTGTTTGAAGAGCAAATAGAAACAGTCTGTAGTTCAGTATGGGGAGACATTTAAAGAAATTGGTAGGAGTAATTTGTGCACCAGTAAATTGACAGAATTGATTTGCCTCCACTGTCTCTTGTGCTGGTGAGCCCTGATGTGTGGTGTGAGCCTGGGTCTCTGGTGGCTGGCTTTTCTGAACCATCTTTTTTCTTTTTTTTGAGATGGAGTCTTGCTCTGTTGCCCAGGCTAGAGTGCAATGGTGCGATCCTGGCTCACTGCAACCTCAGCCTCCTGGGTTCATGCGATTCTCCTGCCTCAGCCTCCTGAGTAGCTGGGACTACAGGCGCCTGCCACCATGCCCAGCTAACTTTTTGTAGTTTTAGTAGAGGCAAGGTTTCACCACGTGGGCCAGGATGGTCTAGATCTCCTTGTGATCCACCCGCCTTGGCCTCCCAAAGTGCTGGGATTACAGGTGTGAGCCACTGCGCCCAGCCTCTTCTCAATTTTTTATCAGATGAACATTCTTTTCTTGTGATGTGGGGGAATATTTATGCTAATGTCTTGACTATGGGTAACATTTTGGATATAAAACTGCTACTTAGTCTCTGGGTCACGTTGTCTAAGTCATATATATCCATCATATCTGCAGGCTGCAGTCTCCTCGGTAAGATAAGGGCTTTAGATGAGCTCAGTGTTTTCCAAACCTAGTTGGACATTAGAAGTCTGAGAAGCATGTTAAAAATACAAGTTCCAGAAACCCAGCCAGTCTTACTGATTCAAAATCTTCTGAGGAAGGGGGCCAGGAAATGGTCTTTCTAAACTGTACCCTGGTAGTTTCAATGCAGGCAGGCCTCTCCCTGGCACCTAAAACCATTTGTCCAGATGCTCCAAAAATACCTTCTAGCTTTGCATTCTATGCTTTAATGATGCTACAGCCAGGCCGCACCCCATTGCCCTCTCCTTCTTCCTAACTTCCCCTGCTTGCCTTACACACAAAGAACCTGTCAGCCTCTTTTCTTTGGTGACTCCTTTGGGCACTGGGAGGCCTAAGAGCTTTATTGACAAACAGCAAATGAGTTCTTTGCTCACTAAATGAGGGTTACTCATCAGCACTGCTGTCAGATTGCTAAGTAATGGTGACTCTGTGCAGAAAATATGCTACCTTTGTGCAGAACTTAAAAGTTTCTTTTCAAGCGCTGCACACACTTTCACACAGGACTGGAATTTTAAGCCATTTCTGTCTATCTAGCTGTGTGGGTTGGAATCTACAAAGGAGACAAAGACTAGGATAATGTTGACCTAGGGATTTCACAGTAAAAAATCAGACAAGGGCTTGGAAGAATCTTTCTGTCTGTAAATCATCCAGTGCAGTGCTTCATGCTGAGTACAGCACTCTCTCACTCATCCAGAAGGGTAAGATTCATGCCAGGTGAGAAAAAAACATCCGCTGATTTCCTTTCTATAAGACAAAAGGGATAGAAACAAACAAAAACAAAAAACTACCCTTGAATTGGTAAATTTTGGATCATTGTTCCAGTCTGATCTAGTCCATCCCAAAAGCTAACAATGCTAGTGGAAGGTACACTTACAAAGTGATGTCTGGTTAATAATCAATGAAAAGAAAGCTTGCTTTCTCAGATGGGAGCCCCCTTATTGAATGTTTGTGAGTGTGTTACTGATGGAGACCTGGCAAATACCTATATTCAATCAAGGTGACCAGGGTTTATTCAGGAGTTGGGCAGGTTTCCACAAAGAGCTAGAATCAAATCAAGAATGAGTGAAGGGTGTGGCCTGTATGATGTATCACAAAGAGAGTAGGGCAGAAAGAGTTTATCCAGTTATTTGATGAGCTACATGGAGGGATTCTAACTGACAGACATGAGGATGTGGACACTCAAAGGAGCACTGCAGAGCGAGCAGCAGCAGCAGATGGGAAAACGATATTATGTTACAATACAAATTATATTGGCTTCATTATGACATTTGCTGACACCAACTGCATGTCAGGCCCTATAGATGCTGAAGTGTTTAACAGATTTTAAAATTTAATCTCTAACCCTATGTCATAGAAAATAACCCTATGTTGTTTTTATCCTATTGACAAGAAAACCAGTCACTGGGAGTTTCCTAAGCCATTCACCTAGCTGGCCCAAAGCGGATGCAGGATATGAAGGCAGGCTCATCTGCCTCCAGGGGCCTGGTCTTAGCCACTCTGCACTCCTGCCCTCTTCTCATCATGTTTTTCCTTAGCTGGGATGATATATGCCCAACTATCCAACCTTAGTCACTAATTCTATGTGTATCAGCTTCCCCGGAAACCTAATATAAGGAAGGGAGGTGTTCTGAATGGTGGGCATGACTATTATAAATGTTACACTGGCATTTGATTTATATACTTATCTCTTTCTAGTCTAGTTAGCATGAGGTAATCTTCATGAGTCTGACTAAGGGTGGGTGAACTGAAAAAACAAATCATAAAGACATTAGACCTCGGTGCTTAAGAGTTTGGGCTCAAAATCTGGAGTAATCTGGGTTTTACTCTTGGTTCCATTGCTATTAGCCGTAACTGAGCCTCAGTTTCGTCATCTGTAAAGTAGAGATAACCATAGTACATGCTTTATAGGGTTGCCATGACGATTAATGAAGTGGTGATCAACTGTACTCAGCACAGTGCCTGGCTAGTGGTGGGTGCTCAAAATGTGTTACTGATTCATTATTGGACCTTTGAAGCTGGGGGTCAGGTCTTGAGGTATGGTTACCCTTGATGTATGGTATAAGAGGCTGCCGTTGGTTGAGGATCTGCGTCAGCTGAAAACAATTCTCTTTGATGAAGGGTTTTTGGCGTTCACATATGATAATATCATTTAATCTTTGAGTTTGCCTACTTGCAAAATTTTTTGGTTTTCACTTGTCCACATACCCCTTTTCAAAACTTCATTTTTCACATTTTAATCATATATTTAAAAATATAAACCCATGCATATTTTTGTAATATTCAAAGAATACAAATATATATAAAGCTAAATATGACCCCGTCACCAATTCTACAGTTTAGTATGTAACCTTCCTAACTTTTCTGTATAATCTATATAGTACATAATACATAATGTTTTATGTCGTCTTTTGTTCTTTTCAAAGATGCATTTACACTATACACAGTGTCCCACAATTTGTTTTTTGTTCATTTGGTTTTGTTTTTTCTCACTCAACAAATACTATGAATATTCTTCCACATTGCAAAATACTCATTTTTAGACATGGCCATATGGGATGTTACAGTATCATCTCCAAGTTTTTCTATTGCAACAAATCCGGCAATAAATGTTCTTATCTATGGACATTTCTTGTGAGAGTATTTTTGTAGACTCTTCTTAGAACTTCTGGGCCAAAGGAGTCAGTAATATAATTAACCATTCTCTTATTTTTGGGCAGCTAAGTTTAAAATATTTTACTCTTTCACTGAAAAGCTCGTAATGATGTAATGATAGCCTTTGGATTTTCTTTTCTTTTGAATTATTTTCTTGGAATTTATTTATTAATACATAACAATAGTTACCAAAGTACAAAGTAAAATATATCATAGGACAGGAATTCATGACATGCGATTTCTCCTATATCCTCCTTCTGGATGCGTAGCATTCCATCTTACAGAAAAGAAAACTGTCTAAAGAACTGACCTGTAGCACTCAAGTGGCAGACCTAGAATTTAAGCTCAGATCAGTCTGATTTCAAAACTCATACTTTTTGATGCATCTGACCATAGCATGCTCCTCCTAAACATTAAGTATGAGCTTATTTTGAGATTCTAGGGCTATCGGGGGCTCATTGCCAGTGGTGGGAGAAGTCCATTGTTAAGGCAAGGGAGGCAACATAGCAAGGTAAATACTGCAATGGGGAATCACAGGGTTTTGTGTGAGCCATCAAACCTAGCTCATGGTGGGGGCAATCCCTTACACAACCTATTAAATGATATTCATAGCCTCAGTGCATTCATTGGGGATAGATAAGAGTTAGCCCATTTATAGATGGGGAAGATGAGACAGGAGACAGTTTATAATGACCTTACCTTGGTACAGGCCTGATGAAAACCAAAGGCTCTGACAGGCTATTTTCCATTAAGAAACATTGTTCTTTCTCCTAGAGAATGATAATCTTTGAAAATATTATACTAAGAAGTGGGGCAGCCAGTCAGCATCAAGTCAAGCTAGGAAAATCCCCAGGAGGCAGAGCCTTCCTGGCAAAAAGATCATTTCGTAAGTGAGACTTCCACTGGGAAAAGGAGCATAAAGTTACTTCAGGCATCACTGGGTCAGTTCTCTGGGATGGTTGGTTGACTCTGAGCAGGGAGATACTCACAGGGAGGGGCGGACATCGGTGGACACGTTTCTGAGCCTCTAGATACTCCATCTACGCCCACATGCAATTGTTCATGTTTTATACAGCACCTGCTGTTTGTCAGGTGATGGATCTACACTGGGAATCTGGCGATGATGAAGGTAGACACCAATGCAGCCCTAAGGAATTCATGGTTCATTAAGGCAGCACCCTGGAAGCCTTGAATCACCAGGCAGGGAGATACATGTGGTCACAAGGTTTGTTTTAAGAAGGTGACTTTGAAGAATTAGTCTGAAGCCAGGCCCTTGAGCAGACTGACTTCTGTTAAGGGTGCACATTCTATTCTGCCTGGGAAGTTGGGAAATGGGGCATGTGAGCTAGCAATATGCCTGTCCAACATCATGCGACCTGGTGCAATATAAAGTGGGGCAAACCTGGGCCATGCAGGACAGCCTCATTGATGCCAAAGTCAGCTCCCAGCAGACATAGTTATGAAAGGAGGGGATTCACAACTGTGATCTGCAAGCATCTCTGCTCAGCCTTTTAAAAGGGAGCTTCAGGCATAGCTCCACTCCTCAAGGAGCTCACAGTTCCTAACTGTGCCTTCAAATAATGTGGAGGCATGGTGGGCACCATCTTGCAAGCCACCATGAAGGGCTCACGATCAAGGCAGAGATGCTCTGGAGTGATAGATGGAGTTACTTGTGTTCTAGTCCCTTGGCAGAGCAGGCATCAGGGACAAAGAGCTGAGGTAGAAGTAGGTAGAGCTGGAAGGCATCACTGATACCTCTCCAGCCCCATGCAGAGTGTATCTGCATCAGACTTGTCTCTAGGTTGGAGCAGGCCTTCTTGGCCTGGGGAAATAACTCATCTTCAGCTCCTAGTGATACCTTGTTTTGATCCTGGGAAGGTTGGATCCTGGCCAATTGTCCCTAGAAGCATTTTAAAGACGCATCTGGACCTGAAGTCCATCTCCCCAGGGTAGTTTCCTACCAAAAATGGGTTCCCAGCACTACCTATGTCTCTTCTTTTCCCAACCTGTAGTCATGAGGTGTAGTGAAGCTTTCAGGGAATGGCCAGCTGCTTGTAGGGCAGTTACAGAAGGAGTCACTGTGGTCACCCAGATATTCTATCCCTGAGAAGAGCACCCCAAGAATCAGAGCTGTATATTTTCCCACTTGGGGTGGAAGTGCAGCTGTGTGTCTCACAGTGTGAGTACAGTGGCTGCATAGCCATGAGTAGTATAGCCATGAGGAGGCTCTGTGTTCTTCCCTTCATGGAACCCATGATGGCTCTGTGGTAAGAGAGGCTTCTCCCAGAGAGGACATACTGAAGGACATATGCAAGCCAACTATTCAACAATAACTGAGGAGTCCAATCAGGGAAGCAGAGCTGTGGATATCAGGGAATAAGAAATTAATGAGAGGAACTGGTCCTTATGCAAATGTGGAAAAGCCTGGGGAAGTAAAGGTCTGAAAAAGAGTTTGAAGTTCAGAGAACTGATGTGGATAGACAAGTCAAAGCTTGCAAAGATATCTGTATGTGAGGCACATCCTCCTAATGCACTGGGGCTGTGGAAAGTGGCTGGTGTCTACGCAGGCTGTTTCTTCATAGCTACTGTCTCTGAGTTCACAGCCTGGCTTGTTGGTCAGCAGAAAGGGACACTGGGAAGAAAAGCTGGACAGATGGCATGGGGAAGAGCAGGGACAAACTGGGATCCATCCATACCTCTGCATCCATCTCTCATTACCTCCATCCACAATCCCCTGTGGGGCATAATGGCTGACACTCCACTTTTGCCTTCCAAATCTTGGGCAAATTCTCTTTTGGCCACCTCTAAACTGAAACCATACAGTGATGAAGCTCTGAGAAAAGTAATTCCAGGTCAGCCATGTTGATAAAGTATGAAAACACAATAGACTATCAAAGACCTAGGCACTGTGCTTTTCATCAGATATGAATGTAGAGATCCAGGGGATCCTGGGGCAATAAAATGTGCCAACTCCCAGAATCTAATAACAGAATGGTACCCGTCAGGGTCTGTAAAAAGCTCAGAATGACTGGAGGATAGAGTGAAATGTCAGGGCTGACTGGGCAGATGAAGGCATGGCAGAAGGAGTGTTGGTTGGGGCCAGATGATTTTGTGCCTTATATATTATATTTAAAAGTTTAGCCTTTATCCTACGAGAAGAGTTTTAAGCAAGGGGAAGAAAATGAGCACATTAGCGGTTTAAAAAGGTCACTCTAGTTTTAGTCTGTGAATGGTTTAGAGGGGGTACACCTGGTGCTGGGGGCAACAGGAGGAGGAGTCTGCTTCACGAAATGATGCCTAAGAGATTAAGAAAAGCAGACCAAGTGAAGGGATCTTAAGCATGGAGAAATGATGGATTCTGAAGTTTGATTGGATATGAGTGGACATGGGGAAAGGGTCCAAGGTGATTCTAAGATATATTACTGGGATAACTGAGCTGATGACAGTGCCATCAACAGAAGATAAAAGAAAATGGGAGAGGCTTGGAGAGGAAGAAGATGACTTTTGTTTAGGCGGTGCTGCTTATATTGCTGGATATATGAATTGGAGTTCAGGGAGAAATACAATCTGAGTATATAGATTTCAGAGCATTAACATATGCTGGAATTAACTTTGTGTTTTCATGAATCCCTTAGAGAATATGAGGAAAGCTATTTTCATCAGAAAAAAAGTGTAAAACACACACACACACTTGAGTTTATCTGTAGATACTTTTAGGGATAAAAGAGTGTGGCTAGAGTATGGTTGGAGTAAGAAAAGGAGATCAGAAAAAAAAGAATAATACTTAATGGGTGAATGGGATAAAGAGCCTGCAAAAATTGCTGAGAAGGGATGACATAAGGAGAAAGAGAGAAACCAGTAGAGTGTAGAGTATAGACAAATGAAAGCCAAGGTAAAAAATTTAAAGAAAGCATTGTGATATTATATAAAATATAGAAAAGGCAAGTAAGGGAAAGATGGGGAAAAGTCGATCTGTTTTAGCAAAAGGTGAGAAATTTAAAGGTAGAAGAATAGGGGCCACTAAAGAACAAATATGAAAATACAGGAAATGATGGGACAGTTAAGTAGATGTGAGAATGTGACAGGAAAGAAGGAGGGGGATACGAAAAAGTCTAATGGGCACAGAAAAGAGAGCAGGAATTTGGGAGAATTCTGAGACATTGTCTTCTGGATCTTCTCTGCTTCTGTAAAGGAAGGGCTGGTTAGCTAACTGGAGGGCTTGCTGGCCATAAGTTTGACTTCGGGCTTCCTGGAAGCTAGGACCAAATTGGACTAGAGTGAATTATGTGATTCCCTGTGTCCCAAAGAAGGACATATTTTTTTTTTTTTAAAGAATGAAAGAGAGAAAGGAAGAGGAAGAGATTTTAGAAAAAGAGAGAAAAGGAGAAAGAAAGAAACAGCAAAAGAAAGAAAAAATGAAAGAGAAAGAAAGAGGAAGAGATTTTAGAAAAA